>JAUKPP010247294.1:0-13063 GCA_032273245.1 Phyllaplysia taylori | reverse complement strand
TCACCACTCTGTTTGAATCCGATTGGATCCCTCACAATACCATCTCCGTTGGAGAGCCACTCATCTCCTTATCTACACTTATAGTAGAACCCGCATATCTCGACATCTGTTAACTCGGCATTCGGCTTAGGTTGACACAATTTGGAATTCCCAACTTTTTTCTTTCTTACTACATCGACACCCTTTAAGTCTACTTTCTTCTTCCTTGACGTTATTTCAATAGTCCCAGCAATGTCGACTTATGCAGGTTTTACTGTATACAGCGCAAGACCCTTGCTTGAAAGCAGGCTCTATTCCTCTTACCATCTATTATTTCCTCGGCAGATTAAAGTCATTCAGCAACTGTTGTTAACTTTCTAGGAGTTCAAGTGCTCAAACACTCACATACTGACAGATCTTTCACTATCTGTTGCTGGGTCTCAATTTCAACCTGGATGAAGTGAGGAAATTTTGTGTAAAGTGCTTCTCCGTTCTGGTCAGATGAAAAACATGTAGACAATAGCAGGTACCAGCTGTGCAGACTGATGACATTCTCAACATGTCAACAGTGATAAAGACAATCAGATCAAGTGGTTTTTCTTTATTTATTTAGCTGTCATGGCTCTCTTGAATCATTTTGATTTTTTTTTCTTCATGTTGTAGAAGAAGGCTTGACGCTGAAACGTTGGCTGTTTGCTTTAATAAATTTATTATATATCTTTTTTCTAAAACTCCGAGTCTTGATTCTTTCTTTATTTCACACGCTTTACTTGATTAATGATAACCTGATGATGTAGAAAGAAGGAATAATAATATCTTGTAAGGTCTCTTCAGCCATTTACTCAAACTTTTATTTTTTGTTTGTTTTTCCATAGCCAGTACACATGGATCTTCTGAACTGTAGCCTTGATAGTTTAAGGAGATAAAGTAAGAATATCTTGTCGGCATATAGCAGCACTTTATCCTAATTGTTAATGTGTTCTTGTCTCCCCAGAGCCAGTACGTGTTCATCTTTGACGCCTTGGTGGATGTCGTGCAGAAGAAGCTGGACGAGGAACAGGAGCGTCTCTATTACAACGTCGGGGCCAAGGGCCAGCAGATGACACAACAGGCGGAGGAGAACATCTACGCTAACTCTCCGCAGACAGAATACGTCAACAATGCTGAGATTGCTAAGTTTGCGTACGACAACACGGCTTTTGGTATGTCCACTCAAGGATATGGTGTAGTATCATGATTGGCGTTTTTCCTCAAAATACAATTATTTAACTTTTTCTGAGTTCCTTTTGTATGCGGTAATTAAAGACCATTTTAGTCATTTTCAATGTTTAATTTTGAGAATGTACTATAAAATGTAAGAGCATAACTTGAGTCATTTTCTAGTTAACCTCAACGAGATTTTGATAAAAAGACCAAGTGAAAGATCTTTTGCTTTCTTTTAATTATTTTAATATAAGCGAAGATGCCTATTCCATTTTCGATTGAAAAAAAAATATATATATTTTACAGGCTGTTAGAAAAAGTATTGAGGACAGAGTTCAAGTTTCCAACCTTGTTGCCATTGTCAGATAAGCTATGATTTGTAGCACTGTGTAAAGTATCCTTCCTATAATGCCTTTCCACAGAGCCAGAGTACCAAAATATGGAGGTGACCAATGAGAAGAAAGAAACGCCCATGACGGTTTTGTAAAAAGCCCAATAGCGACAAGTAACACAGCATGACAGAACTGTCCGCCATCTACTAACAGCTCAAACTCACCCACTGCAAGCCTTTTTTGTTCGTCCCACCGTCCTTCCCACTTGGAGCATAAATTGACCTTCTCTTCGACAGCTAACCGTTATTTGTGCCTTATGCATAATACGTCTATTTTTACGGCCTTTTCCTCCTCTGTCGTTTTTCTCATTTTCTGACACGTTTTTGTAAATTAGTGGATGTGATAACTGTTTTTTCTGGCTTTGCCGTGATAGAGAGGACACCGCGGTAAACCTAGCCCTGCTCTGCACTCTCCTCTTTCACTGTACCAAGGTCAAATAGGAGGCTGGCCCTCTGATTTCAATGTCCATCCTACAAAGTTTTTGTTTGGAGCTGTGAAACTTTCTCAAAATCGTTCTCCACGAAGTGATATCTTGATCCTGTTGTCTACATTTTGATGCCTTAGAGACATCTCTGACTCACACAAGCCCGCATGCGTACCAGGCAGCAGCTTTCAAAGTGTCATGCTAAAATAGAGCAGTTGTGACCGTTACTGCTCAATGTGGCCTATCTACCGTCGCTGTGGCATAAGGAGTAGGCTCTTTGCCTGTCATGTGGAAGACCCAAGTTCGATCCCCAGCGTGGATGATATGGGTTTTTCTCTACTGGGAATTTTTCCCTCTCAGCGCGGGTTGGCCCTGACAGGCAAGGTCGAAGTAGCCCGTCTCTTGAATGACCTTACAGTGTTGCAGGGGACATAAAACTGGTAACCAAACCAAAATAATATAGCCTGTCTTTTAGACAAGACAGCATAGTCAGAGATTTCTTTACAGATCAAAATGTCAGCAGAATGAACGTAAACACTTCAGTTGAGAACCCAAGAAAGGCTTGTCATTTTGCCTGCCTCTTAACAACTCCCAGCTCATGCAGTTAGGAAGTTTCCCTTTCTCTGGGTTGCTGGTTTGAGCCATCAGAACCCATGATTGTATTCTGTTGCTGTCTCGGCTCACTGTACGAGGCTTTACTGTTGACCAGGCGTCTACATAATATCCTGTAATGGCTCTCACTTCAAACCTTCCTCCTTGATGGGCTAAATCAGTCAAAGATGCTGGTGCCTCTATAAACAATTAACTTTAAACTAACCGCCTTGATGGGACCAAGAACAGTGTTCACATGAAAATTCCTTCCTTTATACACATTGCTCATATTGAATGTTTGTAAGTTTGGCTGACCAAAGTCTATAGCTGTAGTTTGCTGACCATCGGACGCAATGAACCAGCGGAGCTTTGCCCCATGTGACATGAGTTTGTTGCAAAACCCTTCCAGCGCGTCCCCCCTCTAGGTGCTGAACACGGGAACCACTTGTTTGATTTTTTATATTCATATCTTATTTTAAAATATATATATATGCTTGTATATAAAAGACGAAGTAGTATATTTTTGTATACTTTATACCAATTCTCATGCACTTAATCTTTGCTTTTTTTTAGAGAATGTCCTGTTGGACGTGCTGGTCACAAAGTGTAGCGGTCAAGTTTGATCTTACGCCGTTGTTCATGTTAACAGAGACTACCACACACGTTTTAGCTCAACCTTATCAATTTCCTTCTCTTATCTTATTTCAAGTTCTCATATGTAATGAAATTTTGGATTTTTTTTCTGTGTGTTTTCATAAATTCTCATAAAAGTAGAAAGGCTCCTTTTTTTTTTTTTTGGCTAAAAAAGCATACGAAGATATTTTTTTAATTCCTTAAATCTGAGAGCATGATATACACCAGACCTGCAGTTTGTAACAAAGACGTAGAGATCTCTGTGATGAGGAGGGCAAGACCTCACTTAACGTTGGGAGCACCAGTAATGGCCGCCGCCGTGTTTAGTTGACTTGACATGAGTTTCTTGCTGGCAACCACGGCTCAAAGACTTGAGATTCCTCCATTTTGCTGATATGTGAAACAAGAACATTTGTATAAAAGTATGTTAGGAAAGCATGTGACCCGGCAATATGAACAGAAATTTCACTGAACCACGGCCCATTTTGCTATAAATTATCTTGTGGCAGATAATTTGAGTTCCCTCAGAACATCCCTGTTTTGAGTGCTCAGATTTGACGTGACAGATTGATAACGCTTCTCTTTCAAATAACACGAGTCACTTGGAACTATTGCTGGTTAGTTTTGCTGGAGGTTTCACCCACAACTACATGAAGCCTTGACCTGCTGTGACCTGATGGTCGGCCATGTTTTTTTCCCTTGAGTCAGTTGGCGAAAACAACAGAAAGCTGGCACCTCTATAAATAACTGGCTTCAAACTGTGAGACTGGACTTGAACTCTGCTGCCAGAGAGAAAATCATCTTTAAAGTGAAAAATATTTTATTTAAAGCGGAAATACAGTGGTTGCAACTGAAATTGATCTGTTGGTTGATTCTGAAGAGTTGGCCAGGCTTAACACATACAGTGTGCAAAATTTGAGGAAATCAAACACACATGGAGCTGACAGGAGGGCCAATTCAATGATTTGAAATTCAGACGTCTTGTTATCCCTGCTGAATAGTTGATTCAAATGTAATTTTAACATGTCAAGCTCCCTTAAATTCCATATGACCATAATATGAAGTGTTTGTTATTTGTAATTGGTAGTCAACTTCTTGTGTGTTGTGGCCCCACGTTAACCTCACAGTACACAAGTGTGAGGTGTTGAAATACATGGAATTCTTTTGTCTCGAAAAGTCCATATAATTTCTATTGCATGAATGGCGCAAAGCTTAAAACATCTTGGCGAGGAAATGGTTGTCGGCTTTAAGCTTTACAAATTTGTGAGTTGTGTTCTGCACGCCACTTTATGTCCACTCTCCCGCAGGTGTGTTGAGCATGTGGAGAGATTTGGACAAATCTCAGTAGCCTCAAGGCTGTTGCTCGTACTAGATGTGTGATGAATACCTTGTGCCTCATGAGATTGTGTCTTTTCCGCGTGGGTCATGTGATTATGATCAAAACTGCTTGTCCATGTTTGATAATTTACAATTTAGTGTTATTTAAATCAAGATAAAGATCTGCTTAATGACATTCCATTTTCCCATGATACGGTTATTTTGGCCTTTTTATTTTCATATGTTCGTATGTTTGTATATAAGATTTTAATTATTTGAATACAGTGAATAATATGCATAATCATCTCACTACTGTTAAACCCCCCCCCCCCCCCCCCCCTTCGCCTTCCTAAAAGCGCACTCAAACTCAACTGATTCATATCAGCTCTTCCTTTGCACCTATTACTATTTAATATTCAGATACTGTAGATTGTGATGCATATTATTGTTACTCAAATATTGTGTTGATATTTGATCTGATTGTGATTTCTATGTGACCTTGACACTGCATCTGGTTCCTTCACTGCTGGTGAACCTGTGTACGACATTCATGACTTGATGTTTATCAAATCAGAGCTGTGTGGGTTGTTTTCTCATCATGCCACCAGTGTTTCAAGTGTAGCTTGAGGGGAGGGAGAAAACATTTGCCAGCGTAACAGTTTGGGTTTAATGCAGTATCAGAGGAAATGGAATTAAATATGGACTATTTCTTGACTTATTATTATACCCCCATGAAAGAACGGACGTCAAAGCTGGAATGAGAATGAAATGACTTTACAGTCATCACAGTCTGTTTAAACAGAAGTAAGGGTTAAATGTGGTTTATTGAAATTATTTTCTGACTCGTAGGGTACTGTAGTGAAAGAACAGAGGATGAATAAGGAGCAAGAGTGAAGTGAACTTGTCTGCTGAAGACAGGAGCAGACATGGAACTGATCTCTTAGATCAGCGTTTTTAGTGGAACAACAGTGATTATCATCTGGACACTCAGACACTCACTGACTCCGACAACTGTAAGTTCTTGTTGATTGTCTGTACCAATCTGTTCTCTGACGTACAGAAGTAGCCGAGCTTTTCCTAAAGACGGGGACATTTTTTAATTTATGCTTTAGGCTTTTTCTAAAGTTACTCTGTTCACTTTGATACGAAATATTGAGCAATAATATATGCAATATTACCATTCCAATTGATCAACTTGTTTTATACGTCAAACATGGTACAGTATGGCCCAACAAAATTACAAGAGACTTTTTTTTGTGTAAAAGAAAAATTATCACACTCTCCCTTGTCAGAATATGAAAATTGCTTTATGGCCAAATCTGTCTCCCGTTCCAGATTAATGTTGCTATATTTATATTGGTTCTTAACTTATTATCCAACAGAATTTCATAGAAAGCAGGTTGCAATTTCAGTCATGATTGTTGTTTGCAAAATTGAAGGTAGGCTTATACATAATATCATACCTTTGTTATTGTTGTTGTTGATGTTACATTGTTACGGTGTGCCAGCCAAACTTACGTGACCCCACCCTCACAGCACGTTATCTCCTCACGTGGATTACGTTCCAGCTACTGGAGCTTTATGAAAGATGACATCTACTTACAGTGTTCTTTTATAGCAGCATTTCTTAACTTCTCAGCACCATGTACCTCCTGTAAGCTTACATGCCTTCTATTCTTACACATGCCAAATAGGCCTACAGCCTTATTTTATTCCACCTTGAAGTATAAAATTCTTATGTAGTATCTTGCGGAGAAGAGAAGGTGTCTGCACTACGATTGTCTCTTTCCTTGTATACTCCAACTCTGTTACAAATGTATGAATAAGAACAAAATGGTGATGTAATCAAGTAAAAATTATGCATGACCTGAGAGAGAAGAAGAACAAACTAGGCCAGAGTCAAGTGATGCTGACCGTTACACTTTACATTGGCTTCTGGCCAACAGGAAGTACAGCGGGCACTGAAGACGGCAGGTTTAGTTTCAGCATTTGGATTTGCCAAGTCTCCTAGCAGTTAAAAAAATGTTGAAGGTCATTTGTAATATTGTTGCCACTTCAGAACCAGTGTGATTTTTGCACTCTGCAGATATAACATTTTCTCTAGGGCTTTAGAACTGTTGATTCTACTACATCAATAGCTTTAATATTGTTTACTTCTAAAGATTATCCAATTAAAACTCGCATGTACTCTATAAAAGCACTTACAGCAAATTTCAGAACACAAGCAATGATGCTATTTGTGATGTTTCCTGGATCAGAGACTGAGAAATGTTAGTTTTCTTCTTTTTTCCTCATGCCATATATGCAGAGCTTCGGTTTCTTTGTTATATTGAAAGTTGCCAAAACAAGTACACACCAAAAGCTTGACACAAATACTTTAAAACTTGATGGTCAATAGTTTTATCAAACTTAATGGTCTATAGTTTTAGTAAAATGGTCTTATAATGTTGTTTGCCTCAAATAAGACTGAGATTGTTGTCTGTGAATATTTCTTTTTGTTATTGCGATTTATTGCAAAGGACGGAGTTCTTGGACGGAATTTTTCCTTGTAAGGAATTTGATGTGTTTGTGTTGATACTGCTTGGTGATGAGAAACGATGGTTGTAAATAATTTATTCTTTCTTTTCTGGACATATCATAACGCATTGATTGGGAGTTGAAAATTATTTTTTCCAGAGGGATTTTTTGTTTAATGTTTCCTTTTCACATTCATTTCCTGAGAAAGGTTATCTTACAAGGCATGTGGCAAATGACAAGGCTGGAGATCACAGGAATATTAGAACTGTGTCGTTTGAGGAAACAGACAGCAAAAATGTGTCAAGAGACACAAAGTTCTATTTCAATCTTTACCTGAGCCCAAGCCTGAGTTTCTCATTTATTCTTATATTGAGATGTTTACTTAGATCTGGCAAGGTGTACTTTTTTAAAAACCAAATATTTTCTCCAAAGCCAAACAATTCTAATCCAAAGTATTGGTATCAAAGCCATTCTACTAATAAGCTTTATACAGTACAACAAGTGTTGAGATTATTCTATAAGATGCTCCGCTTTTCTTTCTGTGGTTTGAGTCACACTGTGTCAATTCTGCAGCCTATAAATAGCTTTATGCTAAAGCTTTCACCCATGCCGGGCTGTCCATTCGATTGTAGTTGGCCACTGTCAGACACTTTCTCTTTGCAAGATAATTCTGTTTTGTGTGGTGCAGATAATTTTTTTATATATTCTATATACTGCTGTGATTACAGATATATGCAAATGAAAATGTGTTACTATGTATATATACATATATATATTAACTAAAGCCTTATTCCCTTTAGCAGATGCTGAATGAATGATTGTTTTGTCTGTTGAATTTTGAAGATGGAAAAAGAAAATGGCTGATCTTACAGTCCATGAGGAAATTTGTTCTTTCATAATTGAAAAGGTGACAACTTTTTACTCTCTTTTCTCCTTCCATTCCACTCTGCAGCAGGAAATTATTGCATTTCTTTTTAAATTTTGATTTGATCCAATTTTTTGTGCGGACTTGTATAAATTCACTCCCATCTTGTTGAAATATTGACCAAATGTTGACTTACGCCTTCTGATTTTGAGATGTTGCTCTTCTATTGAGTACAAAAAACTGTGATTACAAAGGAGCATTGCAGACTGTCGCTTCCACTACACGATTCTGGGATACTTTTTCATCTAATCTCCTGTATACTTTGTGCCTTTCTTGACATTTGAAATAGATATTGTGTTACAGCAAAGATATAGGCTACATTGTCAGTCTAACAAAGAACCATGTGAATGTCCTCTAATAGACGCTGCATGGTGTTTAATCCTATGTGTCAAAAGTTCTAGTTCAATAAACAGTGCAAAACTAGAGGGAACTCGGACACCCTGTCACCTCTAGAGATAACAACATCACACCGGACCTGGACATTTTTCTTGGCGCCTAAATGACCTTATAGCGTCGATGGAGCCAGAAAACCCCAAACAAACAAACAATCTGTCACCTCAGACGTACTGGTACTTCAGTCCATCTCTGAGTTTCTGGGCAGTAGAAAGTGTGCTATATATTGTTCCCTAACTGATGTCAATGTCACTTCTTTGACTTAGAGACAGCTGGGAAGATATCAGCTTTGTGGGTGATGACTGACGGAGTAGCGATGTGAAATAGTTTTGTCCTCTGACTTGACACGTGTGAGTCTGATGGACAAGTTTGTGTTGTGACTCTGTGAGGTCAGGTGCTTGTTGAACAGATGGGACGAGACTCCGGGGTTTTCCTCACCATTTAGACGTATTGATCAATAATATTTTTCATGCTCATCACCTTCTGTAGATCAGTATCCATTTGATCACACGTCGCTGTTAGGATCAATAAAGTCATGATGTGTTTAAAAATTTTTTATTGATACTTAAAATCTCAGTTTAAAGAAGCAAAATGTAATTGTGAAAACCACAACAGGTTTATGACCATTATCTTGTACTTTCCTCTCTCATACTAGTGACCGTAAGTGATCGTAAACTTTTTGTACCACAAATGTTTCAAGTTACTATGTAAGATTGATCAATTGTAGGTTTATACAAGAGCATGAGAAAATGTTGAAGCTGTATCGTAAGAATTACGCCAAAGGCAAAAAATTGACACGCGCCTGATTTCACGGTGTTCCAACATATTTATTGTTTTAGCCCAGACTTTAAGAATGAGTTTGACTCTATATGAGGAAGAAAGGGTTGGTTTCAAACTATTGTTTCTCACAACTTCTGAATGTCTCAGTCACGTACAAAAGTAGCAGAAATCCTGTCTGGTTGAGTTGTCAACATCTGTGATGAGGACGTTGTTTTACACCATAAACATTCCAGCCGTACAAGTGAGAAGAAGCATCATCAATATGTCAGAGTTTTATGTTTACCTCCACCTCCTGTCTCAACTTCCAACTAAACCGATACAACTAGCTCGTTTCTCCTGTCTTCCACCAAGAGACCACCAGCCAGAGGTAGTGGATCAGATTCCTCAGAGGTAAAAACAGAAAATTGAAAGGGGAGTAAAATCCAAACTAAGCTAAATTATTCTGAACGTTGTTGTCCAAAAACGACTAATTCATTTCATTTTATCTTTTTATAATGCATTATTTCATGTTAAATCAAAGTGTAGTTCTGGAAAAACTTCCAACAGAAAGGCTTACTTGATTGATTGGTAATGAACAAATTGAATACCGTACTATTACGCAACATAGTGGCTTGGTAATGATATCCAAAATGACGATGATTGTCAGCTACTGTGTAGTTGCTTCAAATTATATAGAATACCTACAAAAAAATACACTGACTATTTGCAAAATGTTTAAAAAACGAAAGTACATCTACACAAGGATTCAACTTTTTGTAAGAGACAAATTTGAAAATGAGGTACATTCACATATCAGTTCAATAACTGGTACAAATAGTACAGTAGTTCTAGAATAGAATGCATCTGCCTTATCATGCTTAGTTTGTCAGTCTTAGCATAGCTTTAAAAAACCAAAAATCAATGAGAATTCTTATTTCATTTTATATTCCCATGAAAATGTGACAAGGAAATATAAGCGTTTCTGTTAATCAAAGAAATACTCTCTATTGTTGACCTGAAATAAATTTCAATGATTCTTTGACTGTTGCTCGTATGTATACACATATATGTATAATAATATGTTTTATCAAATACCATAGCCTTCTTTTAACATTTTTTTGGTGTATTTAATCATCTATGGAATATATTTCTCTTTGAAATAAACATGATTCTCCTATAGCATTTCATCTTTTTCTTTTGTTTTGGTTAACATCCATCCATGTTGGCCTAGTTTAGTTTGGTTACAGTTTTACATCCCTTGCAACACTGTAAGATCATTTAACACTTTGTGGTTACACAGCCAGAAGAACAAAGAACCTTTATGTTCACGGGCAGCCAGTCATGAGGCGGTCGGACTTCTCGGGCTGGTGCACATATGCGGTGAGTGACTGTATGGGCGAATTTGGGTCAGTGACCACAAAGTGTTAAGAGATGGGTTACTTCGAACCTGCCCGTCAGGGCTAATTCAGGCTGACCAGGACGAATCTCAGCAGAAAAATGAGATCGTCTGCATGTGGGATCAAACGTGGGTCTTCCGCATGATGTTTGGCATATTAGTTTAGTCCGAAAGCATGGGTGGATTGGGTTGGTCTGAGACTGATTTTAAAGCTCTTTTAACACTTCATTGCTTCTTCATGTTAGATAAGATAAGACAGGACATTATATTTTTCTCCATCAACTGGGATCTATGGTGTAATGGTTAGGCTCTTCACCTATCACGCAGAAGATGGTAGGTTGATCCCCATTTTAGTCAAGCCCTGCTATCAATAGAACCGGACAATCAGACCAGCCTATCTTATTGACATTCCTTGTAACACTGTACTGTAAGGTTATTTAAGGGACGAGTTACTTTGACTCTGCAGTCAGGCAACTCTAGGCTGAGATGGACATTGTCCTATAACAAAATCTAAGATACAGTACCGGTAATTGAGTAAAACTCATTAAACTGCCAACCATGGGACCATTAGAAAGCTGGCTTTAGTGAAAGAGGCAGTACAATGAGAGCAGAACAAGGGAGGCTATACACATATTGGACAACATGATGAGCTAATTTACGCAGTTATCCCCCTTATGTTGTGTTGCGAGGCCACACAGATGCCGCAAGAGAGGGGGAGCTAATTGCGTGCATAGATATACTGGCAAAACATAACTTTGCCAAGTGAAGGATATTAAGGGAGAGCGGATTTTGTATTACTTCAATGGTTTTGAGCTGGCGGTATGACGAGCATTATTTACTATGTTTACTTTTAAAGATATGTACCCCGTGAATTACTGGCGGATGGCGGTTCAAAGAGTTATTTCACTGTTTTTATACAGTAACCAAACCGCACCACAGCGAAAAGCAGGTGGTATGTGGGAATAGCGATTAAGCAGGGGGCGGTATTCACTGCATATTCGAACTCAAGTCCTCTGTGTGTGTAATAGTGGTGGGTAAAAACCCTAACCATTACACCACAGACGCTGATCATCTCAGCTTTAATTCTAATTATATTCACTCAGTAAAATTGGACACAAGACGAGATAAGATAAAAGTTTGATTTATTATCACAAGGAAAATGTGTACGCAGCAATCAGAAAAGCAATAAACATCTATATGAGCGTAAGGCTAGGAAACCACAACACACATGTTCATCCCGGAACCCCTCCACAGTGACAGACACATATAACAAACAAACACAGACACAAACTCACACACTACACATATCGACACATGCTCATTGACACAATACACATTGAAAATAATTTACAAACACACACACAACATACATACACACACACACAGACACAAACTGACACACATACATATATCTACACACACTCATCGACATTCAATGCACATTGACAATAACTTACAAGCACACACACAGACACGAACTCACACACATGCTCATCGAGATTCAATCCACATTGACAACATTTATAAGGACACACAAACACTCAAATAAATACATCAACACACGCACATACATGGATACACACACCACACACACATACATTGTACATCAAAACACAGACACTCTTTCTCTCTCACAAACACACACGTCTATATTACATGAACAAATCCTCATGACAACTAAGGGCTCTCGTCTCCAGCCCACGCTCCGACCGTTTCATGTCATGAAATTTGGTTTGGTTTTGGTTTAACGCGGCATGTAACACTGTAGGTCATTTACGAGGCGGGACCTCCAAATTTTACATCCATCTCCGATTGGACAGAGGGCGGAGCCATGAAAACTCAGAAAATATCCCGGTGCACCTCCCCATATTTGAACCTTGGACCATCTCATTTATAGGCGGGCACACTACCGCTCAGCCACCAATGCTCCCGTGTCATGAAAAATTTGCACTGAAAGGCACTAAAGTGCCGAGCAAAGCAGAGACTGTGGACATTAGCTGTGAAGAGATAAGAATATTTGACGCTCTTGTCCTCAGTATTTGAGAATCCACTCGGAGCGAAGCATGGGCTGTGGACTAGGGCCCAAACTGATCAATCCATCATGACAGCAGATTTATTTGTACAAATGTACCTTGCATACAATTCTCAAAGTGACCTCCAAACAGCAATATGTTTGGTTAAGGTTTTACGGCACTATCAACACTGTAAGGTCATTTTAGCGCCAGGAAATAGATTAGAACAATAGTAAAAAAAATATAGAAAGAAGTAGAAGGAGCAAACCACACCAGAGCGCCCGCCAACCACCCGTGCAATATGTGTACACAATACAATCAGGTCTGAGAAGATGAGTCAAGGACACATCAAGCAAAGCGTCGTCAAGTCGCTGGTTTCTTTGTTTTGTGGATGTAGATTAGGAGATGAGTGGCTCTCAACGGAGATGGTATTGTGAGGGATCCAATTGCTTTGGTTTGGTTACCAGTTTTACGTCCCCTGCAACACTGTAAGGTCATTTAAGAGACGGGCTACTTCGACCC
>JAUKPP010247283.1:0-13063 GCA_032273245.1 Phyllaplysia taylori | reverse complement strand
TGTGTGTGTGTGTGTGTGTGTGTGTGTGTGTGTGTGTGTGTGTGTGTGTGTGTGTGTGTGTGTGTGTGCGAGTGTGTATGATTGAGCACGGGCATTGAGGGATGCATATTGCTATTAATACTTTTATTCATAGTCCTGCGCATATTTATGTTTATTTTTTAATAATGTAACTGTGCTACTGCTACCGAACTGTGTAAATTATTATCTAGGGTAAAAAATAAACAAGACAAAGCTTTCCCACCTACGCATTCACACAATTTACAGAATTATCAAAATATGTTTAAAATGGCAGAAAATACAAAATATTCTTTTTTGCCTGGGGCTTCTCCATTATTGCAAGAAAACGTGAATGAAACACCATCTCTCCCGTCCCCCCCCCCCCCCCCCCTTCCCCATATCTTATCCCTTAACAGAATAAAAAAAACTATCACTTTCTAGTGCCTGGTACTTTCCTTGCAGTTTATACATTTACATCTGCTTATGTACCATTTGAAAATAAAGTTACCGCTAAATATATTTTTCATGATCTTCAGTAACAACAACTGAAACGTATCTATACACAATCTTCAAGGTTTCAATATCTTTTCCTAGTTTCTCAAATAAATCAACTTTGTTCATTGCAAGTTCTCTACACACTCTGTGACAACATGTAGGCTCATTGTAAGACTTTCTGAGCAGTCCAACTCAAGCCAGGGTGAGAGAAAAATCTTACCCCATCCCCCTTATCTACCACACAACTTCACACGATACTCAAAAACACACTAAAAGAATTATGATTTGATTATATGCATTTGTTATTGCACACATAAAAATGTCCATGATAAAGACTTATCATCCATAACACAAAAGAAATGATCCTACGATAACAGATCATCTACATCCCAGCTAAGAGGAAGGTAGACAGCTTTATATCGTTGTGGCGTTTCCAAAATGGTCTAAGTCCAACTTGGGCCATTATTGAATACACTATGAACACCCATTACGTAATTCCCAATATGAATGTGCATCATTTGGTATTTATTTGTTTTAAAGTGCCGGGCCATTTTGCTTAAATTTAATATTTTCATAATGATCGTACTTTTCACATCGACTTGAGCCAAATCATTTTTTTTCCCACTATCTAAGAAGTGCAAAGACTGAGTTGGGCCACATTGGAAGCACCATGATGATATGAAGAATCTGAGGATAGAATTTCGGCTCGGATCCCCTTGAAACACTTGTCCACCTAAGACAATCGGTCAGTTCAAGATTGAGATTTTTTAAACTCCCTATGAACAGTCATCTCCCTTGCTATTGCAAAGATACTGATAAAAATACACTAAGATGAATTTTATCAGAGGCTTCAGACCTTTGCCCAAGTGCCATTCTTATGCTGGTGTAAGTAATCACTTTTCAAACAGCTGATTGATTAAAGGACCACATCTATATAATAATGCATGTCATGGCAGGGGAAAACAGCAGTTACGACTAGAATAAAAAATACATCCTGGTCACAGTCAGGAGTGAACATAAACTTTTATATTGACAGTAGCTGTAACAAACTGTGTAAGCTGAAAACAAGATCAAATCCTTTTTGCGTTAAAACTAAAAAAATTCAAATCATGTGAACTATCATGTCAAAAATATCTGAGCGACGAGGGAAAAAATTAGCAAGGAATAACAAACAATAATAACATCTTCAAAGATCATCATGGTAAGAAGAAGATCTGAGTCTGATAGGAAATTTGCTATTCATCGGTAGAGAAATCCAGTTATTATGCCATAGTTATAAGCTGTTGAATGCCTAGGATGGACACAAGAGTGGTTCAGATATCTGGATTTATCTGGAAATCCAGTAACTCCAAATATAGACTTACACAGTTTACAACAGTTACTGTCAATAGTAGAAAGTCCAAACATAAGTGATCTTGTCTGGTATACACATGATTATAGAAACACACTCGGCTTACATCAGATCATCACATGGACTTCACAGACCACCGGCAGCTGATAAAAATACTGGAGCCGACCCGACCCTCTGGGAAATGCGTGTGGAAAAAACTCTCACACATCTTGTACCCGCTCTGAGTGAGCAAACTACTGATGTGCTTGTGGAGTGAGTTGAAATACACGATGTGTGTGGGCCAGTACTTCTTGCCTCGGCCATACTCTTGCTTCAGCCAGTATTGAGGATTCTGGTAAAACTCATCCGCCTCCTCCTCATATTCGGATCGGCCCCGTAGATTGGGTTCGCAGGTCAGGAAACGCATGCTGATGTTCTGGTGGAGGTAACTGGAAAAGGAATTCATACATGAAGCTCATCCAACTTCTCTAAATTAAGCTTTCTGATTGCTTGGTCAAAGTTTCACAGAACTGTCAACACTGTAAGGTCATTTCAGCGTCAGAAAGTACATCTAGACCAAAGTAAGAAGTAGAAGGAGCAGACCACACTGGAGTGCCTGGCCAACCACCCCAGATTCATCTATTTCCGGCAGGCCATTGTGGCAAAATCTGTGAATTATTTCACTTAAGTTACTGCACCAGGGTAAAATTAAAATGATGTGATGTACACATGGTTCTGTCTCTGAGTCAATGGGTGCAACCATCATGTCCAAGTGTTGTATAGATAGTGGCAGTAAATTACACAATGACTGCATTGCACTTAGCAGTCCTCCAGTCCGAAGAGGTCTTAAGACTGAATTTCACTTTTGAAGTATTAAGAGGCCACTTTAAAGGCTCTCCACTCCCAGGGTGCAGAGCTAGACTGTAATGGCTCTGTAAGTCATAAAGACTACATGAAGGGTGCATAACCCATATAAATTCATGATCAACAACAACAACATCTATTTCCCGAAATCATTCTTTTCAAATTTGCAAAAGTCGCTTGAAGTTGAACAATGCAGAGCGAAAAGAGCTAAGGTAAAAAAAATTATCAAACATCTTTAACTATTTGGTACCCTACTCACTAACAAGAATTATTCATTAACCAAACAGAGTACGCCCTATGTAGAGTAGAAAATTGGCACTGAAAAAAAAGAAAAAGAAAAAAAAAAAAAGCCCTACAGACCTGTAATAAGGAGTTGAGTGGCAGGGCATGAGAAACAGTACGTCCATGCCTGGGTTGTTGATGGCCGCCTGGTGCAAGAACTTGGAAACCATGACAGTGCCGCGCTGATGGATCAGGCTGAAGTAGAGAGCGGGCAGCAGATTGGTCACAGCCAATAGAACAATCAGAACCTTAGCCTTGAGGAGACTGTGCTGGTGGGCGCGGTCTCGCAGCTCCTGGTGAAGGGGAAAGTAATACTCACTACTGATGAAATGAAATGACGTTTATTCAGAAGTAAGGAAGGCTCATACTTCAAACATAACAAATACTCACTACTATTGAAATTAAATTATGTTTATTCAGGATGAAGGCCTTTGGTCCATATTTCAAACATAACATATCACTACTGTTGGAGGAAGAGAAACAGGAACAGGTTGGTTGCGTTTTAGTTACTTTTTCACTTATCATGCAGAAGATGAGAGTTCAATCTCCCATGTTGGATGAGCATCGCTTGTCTCTCTGCTGGGATGCCTTGTCCCTCTCAGGCACTCCCAAGTCCGCCCTGAAGTAATCCGCCTCTCAAATAACCTAAGAGTGTTGTAAAGAGCATAAAACCTAAACTTAACCAAACAGCAGAACACTCACTAGCCACTCACAAGTAGAAAATAAAACGTAGAAGGTAGGAGTACAGGGAGAAGATGGAGCCCACGGGACAAATAGGGAATAGTGACATAATGTGAAATATGTCATTCAAATACATATCCGGCGTCTGTGGTGTAATGGCTAGACACTTCGTCTATCACGCAGAGGACGTGAGTTCGAGGCTCACATGGGACAGTTTGTTTGATCGAATATATCTCTGTTTTTCTGATGGGACAATGTTCCTCTCAGCCTGAGTTGGCCCTGACAGGCGGGGTTGAAGAAGCCTGTCCCTTAAATGACCTGACAGTGTTGCAAGGTATGTTAAGCCATAACCAAACCAAACCAATCAAATACATACTGAAGGGCTTGCGGCCTCTACTTGATCCCCTTTTTCCTCCTTCAGGAGATCTTCTTTTTCTCCACTCAGGACCTCTCCTGATGCAGAAGTTTGGTCCTTCTCAGGAGGTTTCTGTGATGATTCGACAACTTTCGATTCATCCACTCCGCCCTCATCTTTGGATGGAGACTCAGAGGATACAACATTTGATTTTTCTTCCAAATCACCAGGCTTTTTCTCATCCAAGTTATCTGACTCTTCCTTATCTACTTCCGTCTTCTCTGACTTTTCTTTGTCGTCTATGTCTACACTCTTCTTTTCCGTCACATCTTTCTCGGACTGAGCTGCATCAGAAGTTGCACCAGGGTCTCCTTGCGTTTCTGCATCAGAGCTAGCCTTCTGGACAGCGTCACTCTCAGCACTGCTCTTTGACGGAGGTTTGAACTTTCTCAGTGGTGGTTTGCTACACAGCTGCTGAAAGTGCACACCACAATAGTGCATAGCTAAGGGGACCGCTGGCAGGATGAAGCGAAACTCTTTGTGAGGAAGGAAACTGCAAGGGACACAAAAAAGATAAAATTAAGAAAACAATGAAACTCACAAACAAAAACTCATCTATCTCTATTTACTCAATGTCAAATGTGAGCTAAGGCTATTTATCAAGTGCATAACAGAGAAAAGAGTTGGTCTGGAATCGACAGGGTAAGAAATCCAGGCCATGTGGAACATGGAGAAGACTCAAAGAGAATAAGATGGCAAAAAAAGCAAAGACATGGAATGATGTCAAGAAGCTAGCCTAGTGTAGGGAAAAGTCTATAATATTTATACGTGGCCTTATTTACACGTGGCCTATATACTGGATTAGAATGAGACAAGCAATGATAATGATGATGGTCAAGGCTTTTGGGAAGCATTAATGTACCGCACTGAAAATTTATTGACTACATATCTGAGTAAAATGTGTGAAAGGATTTCAAAGGTAATCATCCAAGACACTTTCAATGATAATGTCAATCCTACTTTCATGAAATCTAATCAGATCTCCCTTTTCATGTGTAACTCTGTCAAAGCAGGGTTTTTTCAAAAGACGTTATGGATGTTCTCATATTTCAAAGTAGACTCATGGAATCATAAGGACCCCCAGGAATGTGGGTAAACAGGGGCGAAGACAGCAGTCATTTATTTTTTCTTTCAATTAAAGCATTGAAAACAGTACATCATAAGTGATCTGCTTTGAAGAAAATCTAAAAAAGCATAAAATTTAGGGAGGCCAACTCAAAAAAAAAAATTTACTGAACTTTTGCAGTGGTCTCAAATAGGCTTGTCAGGTATATGATATCACATCAAAAATGACCAAATTAACCAAAAATATTTCTTGAAATAGCACAAAAACAAGTCTTTTATACAAGAGAGGACATACAGAAGGCATATATATATATGGAACAAAATTATTTATAGGATTTCATAACTTTACTGAGAATGCCATCCCCAAAAAATGTTTGGTACAAGCTCAGAAACAAAAGAAAGCAAAGAGGCAACTGAACAAATAAGTGTCTTTTTTTTTTAAACGTAACAAAGCCATCCGAAAGTTGTAGACCCAAACCTTATCTTCCACAAAAACAAGGTAAACAAACCTGTGTGTCGCAAGGATCCACAAAATTATCCACAGTAAGACTTTGTTCTTTGCTCTCCAGGCCCCTAGGAGGAATGGCAGGATAAGCGTTCCCATGACAACAGGAATGCCTTGCAGGAAGTACCAGTGCCATGGGTGAGTGCCGTAGATGCTGGCGCCGCCCTGAACCACATTGAACCACAGGAAGTTGAAGTGGACCACAGTCCAGTAGCCGTACCAAATACGGTCAACAACCACTGACCCTCCAAACGATAAAGCTCTGAAAGGATATCAAAATTTGAATAACATGATAATGGAAATTAGAAATGAAAAACACCATTTGGTGGATGAACTTTTATTGCCAGTAATGAATAATGGATTGCATTTATATAGTGCATATCCCAGTTACTGGCTCAACGCGCTTTACAGTCTGTTATTACCCCGGCAGACCAAAGTCACTTACAAACCTTCTCAACTTCCTGGGAAGCACACAGTACAAGCAGGCTTTTACAAGCACTCAAACACTAACATACTGACAAGATCTTTTGCTGCCTATAGCCAGGTACCCATCAACACGTAGGAGAAGTGAGGAAAATTTGTGTAAAGTGACTTTCCCAAGGACACAACAAACCACAACCTCCAAATAACAAGTCTGGCAGCCTAACCACTAGACTACTGACACCACTAAAACAAACAAAAAAAACATGTGCACACAAAACACAAACAGCCACCTCTAGATTGGTCAGTTGATTCGTTGGTTGGTCAGACATTTTCTTAGCTTAATTCTCTGCCACACTATAAGGTCATTCAAGAGATGGGACCTTCATTTTAACATCCAACTCGGATAGGAAGGGATTCAGTGCAATAAAAACTAAAAACAAAAATTCCACTGATACTAAGACCTGAACCCTGATCCTTCGCATTAATAGGAGAGCGCTTTACACCTCGGACGTAGACGCCCTCATCGTCCATCCTAGATAACGCACCCAAATAGGTGCAGCATGTAAAATGAAGACAAAAAAGAGCTACTGACCCGACAAAAGCATAAGCACTGAAGGCTGGCTGAAAAGATGGGGACCCGTAAATCCTTTGTAGATGCCAGGAACAGAGAAGGATCCAGATGAGAGCAGCAGTCGGGCGGACAATGACTGACAACGCAGCCAGAAGGAGGAACTTGTAGAGGTCATTTCTCTTCCTATGGGTTAGAAAACATGTCTATGACTGAATCACAGAAGAAAAAAAAAACAATGTCAGTTAGAAGTTATTTATTTAAAGAGACACAGCTTCTTAGTCTATTTTAGTCTTTAAACAATGTGATTTTTATGGAATATTCCAGATGACTGAAACAAAAAATCTTAAAATCAAATCTAAGAAGTGTTCCAAAAAAGAAACAGAAGACGATTATACAAGTGTATTTTCTAATCAACCGCTAAAAAATATGAAAAGAGGGGGAAAATTCCACGCACTAGTACCCGTCTAATGTTTTATTCTTTATTTATTCCCTCTCTGTTCTGCTTTCCATACTAAAGCACAGAACAAATGGCGGAAATTGAACACATTATATCTCAACCTTAAAATACACTCAATCTCCCACAAGACAATGATGTGCCAGGCCAAGATCAAATGCAGCTCAATGTTTTGGTTTGGTTACCAGTTTTACATCCCTTGCAACACTGTAAGGTCATTTAAGAGACGGGCTTCTTCCACCTTGCCTGTCAGGGCCAACCCCGGCTGAGAGGGAAAAATTCCAGCAGAAAAAACCCTACATTGTCCGTGATCGGGGATAAAAACCGGGGTCTTCCGCATGCAAGGCGAAGAGCCTAACCATTACACCACAGCGCCGGTCTAGCTCAATGTGGCATAGGCTACAGCAATAAAACAGTTAAGAAAGTATTAATACTGGTAAAACAAGAAAACTAACTAAAAATCATTAGCACCTTTGCAGTAGCCTAGCTGAATATAGAACAACTTCATCCTTTCTTAAAAAAATTTAGTGCTCAGGGAGACAATTATTTCGTTTTCGGGCTTCTTTTTTTGCGCATCACTACAGGTGTGGATCGGCGATACAAAATTACCACTTTATTTTTCTAGGTAGGGCAATGCATCATTCCAGTGCACGGCACCATAATCGGACAATTATAGGACTAAACCATCAAGAAATGTAATTCTTTACAAGTTTAGTCACTTTACACAAAGGAGAAAAACAACGAACACTCCCCAGTGGATCGAGATCTAGATCTAGAGAGCCTCTGCCTCTTGCTTTACTTTACGGCTAGATCTACAGTTAGGATACTTTAGAATAGAGATCTAGATCTAGATCTGATTCTAGATTTCTATTGATCGTTGGAAATTAATCAACACTTTTACTATATAGATGAATTTGTAAACAAGCAGAACATACTAATTTTCGCCCCTACTTTATCGTTGTTCGCACGAGTTGCTGAGCAAAGCCTTATGTGAAAATCTAGATCTACATTAATTACCCTATTAATTTTCACTCCTGCATCGGTGTTGCCATTGGGCAAGTGGTTAGCATAACCGGACTACTGATCGGGAGGCCCAGGGTTCGAATCTCACCTCCATCCATCTTCTTTTTTTTTTTTGGTCAGACTTAATAGATTTTTAATGATTCTTTTCATTAGGTTTGTTTGGGTTTTTTGTTGTTTTTTTTACTATCGTATTTTGTTCTAAACAGATTTAAACGGATTTTGGGACACATTGAGAGGCTTATTATGAGGGAAAGTGCAAGGTGGCCTACGCCAAAAAGATAAACAGATAGTAGTAAAAAAAAAGTCCTTTAATTTGTGAAAAGATGAGGATGGATAAAGATAAAAAGAATGAAGCGAAGATACTATCTAAGTGGTGAAGAAAGAGTGACGCCTGTACGAAGACGGGTTCTCTACTAGTCACTTAAAAATTATTAGATGAGTCTCTGACAAACGCCACTGCAATTGTTCCCTTTTGTCTAATGTCAAAAGGCCAGTCTTTCAGGAGAAGTAAAAATCTTTCCAATTTATTCCTAGACATTATTCAGTAAAAAATGCTTAATTTGTCTAAATCTTTTTGTATTTTAGAGGGACGAATAAGACTGACCAATTGATGCACCTAATGAAACTCTACAACACACTCGATTTTCATTTCCTCCCAATATTGCCACTCAACAATGCTAAATGACAACGACAATATATGCACTGGGAACAAAAAGATAAGCAAAGGAGGATGATAAAAAGCTCATACAAAGCACTATCTGGCCAAGGGAAGTAACTGAGGGCTCCAACAATCAGCGTAGTCTCGGTGGAGTTACTGAGAGTACGGGTGCAGCAGTAGATGGTGAACCAGGACAGAAGCTGGGGGGAAAACAGCATACAGGTTTGAATTGGTTTTGTTTTTGCGTCCTTTATAAAACAGTAAGGTCATTTGAGAGGTAGGCTACCCTGACCCTACCTTTCAGGGCCAATGTGGGCTGAGAGGGACACAACATCCCATCAGAGATGAAGATGTTTGCCCAAAGTAGGAACCGAACTCCCGTCCTCTGTTTGATTGGCAAAGAGCCTAACCATTACACCATAGACGCTGGTCAGTGCACAAAAAGGCCACATGGATTTTGTCAAAATGAAAATTTGAGAAGTTATTCAAAATGACAGTTCATAGACACAACTTAGAAAAATAACTGTTCCCTCACCAAAAATAATGGGAAAACTGCATCCCTAAATACAGAAAGAGTGCTTTGGTTTCGTCAGTATGGTTGAACCTGCTCAAGTGACCACCTGTACAAATGACTACCTGTACAAATGACTACTTTCTGTCGATTCCCAAATTGAATTTCTTCTATATAATATCCCTCTCTAAGACAACCACCTGTCTAAAATTACCACTTTCTTTCTCAACTTTGGGTGATCGTCTTAGACAGGTTTGACTGTATGTTGTAATCTTCATTCCTCTATCTCTTTTAGTTTATCTTATCCTCTTTGTAACTTCTCTTCTTTTTTGTCTTTAGCTCATCTTTCTCCAGTCAAGTTGAACTCACTTTAGTTGATTTTTGTTAAATTGATCATTTTCCCTGGGCCCTTCTCTTTTTCTTCTTTACATTTATAGAACAGATAAAAGTTTAACTTCAAATGACTTCATCTCTCCTTCACTACCCCAACAACATCAACCCATCTATTGTTCTGTTGTCAACAGTATTTAAATCTTTATTTAAATTGTATTCAGGCTACATACTCTTCGCTTCTTAGCAAAATGGTCCATCTAAATTTAATTTTTCAAAACACTAATCAAAACAACAGTGAAGCCACAAGTACCTGACACAAGAGTGCCCACTGGGCAGTTGCTCTGCCACTGAGCCGGCTTGACAGCTTGTACAAATGCAAGTCTCCATACGCCGCTATCACAGCTTGCACTAGTCTTGGAGCTTTAATCTTTAAAAGAATACACAATAGAAAATAAATCAAAATCTCATTAGAAGTCAATGATAGAAAGAGATTGCATCAACCTAAATACATTAAGATAAATGCCTTCTCAGATAAATAGAATGTGTTATTAAGCATACTCAAATATGTATAGACAATATTTTTCATGAAAGAAAGTTAATCAAAAGAGGCTAATGTTTCCCATATTCATCATTAAAAACAGAATGAATAAGCAAATGTCTCTTTATCTTTTTTTTCCATTAAATTGAAATTGAAAAGTGCACACATATGATGTCATAATGAAAAGCTGTCTATTGTCTGTTTAATGTTGCAACATGGCACTTGATCTGACAATGTCACTTGATCAACTATTTGATGAGGGGAAAAAATAGCACTGTACCAGCATTACTCTTGAATCCAAGCCCAGGACATGGAGAATTTTGTAGAGGGTTGCAAAAACAAGGGGATATGAATATCCTCTAAGGGCTTCTCTCCACTCCCAGGTCATATACCCATATCTGGCAAAGGAAGAAAAAGAATATAAATTATCAATTTTAAAGACACTCTAAATTCCACTCCCCAAACAAATGGTTTTCATACTCAGACTAAAGGAAAAACCTGCGCAGCGGTATATTGGTTAGGCTCTTCGCCTATCATGCAGAAGATCCAAATTCTATCCCTATGCGGACGATTTGCGTTTATTTCTGCTGAGATTTTTTTCCTCTCAGCCTGGGTTGGCCATGACAGACAGGGCCAAAGTAGCCCATCTCTTAAATAACTTTACAGTGTTGCAGGGGCTGCAAATCTCGTAACTAAAACTAAAGAAAAATAATGTTCCATATACTGAGTAGATACTCTTTAGCTTACAGTGCTTTTGCAGTTTTCTTACTTTGAAAAATAAACATTAAAAAAATAATAATTATATCTCAATGCAGATCTTCAAAGAAAAACTGCGTGAATCTGAGTATGACCACTCTATCTAACCAGAGAAGTTCATATAAAGTTTATAGCTTAGATTTAAACAAAATCTAGCTTCTGAAAACAATCAATGAAAATACAAAGACATAAAAAGCTATGGAACTCTTTACTTACCCAAATACCATTTTATGAGCAACTTCAAGAGACTGCCAATACTCATCTGGTACAAACTGTGTTTGTATGAGGAGGGCATTGGCACAGCGTATCACAATCAAGGCTAGGAACAGAGAATTGGTATTGGACATCAGACGTCTCAGCACAATAGGTCCCAGAACCTGCTCAGAAATAAAGAAAAAAGTCTGTTCAGGACTGGAGAGAGAACATTTGGACCAGGATCAGCCCCTCATACATCAAATGTTTGAACTCAAAGAATAGCAAGTGAGCAGCAGCCACTTATTCCTTTCTCATTCTTTCTCACCCTCTTCATCTCTATAACTTTGTCTCTGTCCCTCTCACCTCTTTCTCTCTCCCTCTCAAAGCTCTATCCTCTTTCTCTCTACTGGCGTCTGTGGTGTAATGGTTATAACACAGCAGACGTGAATTTGAGAGCCACATGGGGCAGTTTGTTTGATCGAGTATATTTCCATTCTTCTACCGGGACAATGTCACTCTCAGCCTGAATTGGCCTCAACAAGCAGGGTCAAAGTAGCCCATCCCATAAATGACCTAACAGTGTTGTAAGGGATGTCAAGCTAAAAACTAAACCAAACCTCTCTCTCTCTCCTTTGCTCTTGCTTTCATTTACGAAACTATAAATATTATATTGCGATATTAACTAATGTCCTATATAAAACAACATTGACCTTTTTATTTCAAACAATCATTTGTGTATTGATCTGATCTCTCTATTTATTTTTCTTCTCTTTTTCATATCCTTTCAGATAATCTAATTTTGTGGTGATATTAATTTTAGATGCTATTTTGTAGCAGTGACAACAAAGCTAAAAAATGAGATTTTGTACTCATGTCAAGTCGATTTTATGTGAAACACAATCTCAATCAAATCCATCGGCACTTAACTTGCTTGCCAACCCAAAATGAATTTCCAATATTATGCCTCATTAGGAGCCATGGTGTGGTTTTGTCAAAATTACCTGCTTCCTTTTATGATGAAAACTCCTTTTGACAATGCTACAGTATTTACATTCATGACAGTGCTTTTATAAAATACCTCTGAAAAACAATCATATGTGTGTGTAGCCTACTCACCCTATCATCAAACATGTAGCAATGATCCTCAATTTCTGCTGCAGCAATCTCTTCCTCAGAAGCAACAGAAGGCTTTGGATTTTCCTCTCTTATCTTTTGCAAGGCTATTGCAACTTGCTTTCCCTTCCTTCTCCTTATCGTCGACATTGTTTTGCTTTCCTTGGTCATTTTGCCCACAGAGACTGAGAGAGTCCTTGCCTTATTAACACACCTGAAAAGAAGAGCTCTCAAAGTAATCTTCATGCAAAACAACAGAAAAATTACAAACATCACTGTCAGGGATAGTATAGTGTTACAGACAATGTCTCATCTTACAACTAATCATTGGAATACATGGTACAAAACACAATATTCCCGTTTAGGAGAGGAGGTATGCACGACCCTCATTCTCTCATTCTCTGCACTCTGCTGACATTGGCATTGGGCTGATTGGATTGTTTCAATTTATCAGTGAAGCCTACTGAAGCAACCGAGACAAAAAAAAAAACCACCAAGAAATCATCCTTCAATTTTAGAATGCAGTGGTTCAATCAAATAATCTCATACCTCTACTATGTGGATAAATCTGCAAAGACAAGTAAAGTCAAACAAGTTTCAGCGTTTCCTTCCTTGATGGTGGTTGTTACAGCCGCTTTCGCTAACAATCAAAGTTACGTCCCTTCCATCAGGAATCCGTCGTGGTTTCGTACTTATAAACTTTCAAATTGCATGTATTCTTAATATTAATACATGTACATTTAGTTTGGGTTGGTTGCCAGTTTTACGTCCCCTGCTACACTGTAAGGTCATTTAAGAGACGGGCTTCTTCGACCCTGCCTGTCAGGGCCAACCCGGACTGAAAGGGAAAAAAT
>JAUKPP010247272.1:0-13064 GCA_032273245.1 Phyllaplysia taylori | reverse complement strand
GTCCCCTTGGCTTTCTCAATGACATGCCAACTATGAAAGAAATTGATTATAAAATGAGGAAATTATTACACTTTTAGGGGGTTCTGTTTTTTTGTTGACACCCGGTATTTCACATGAACAATCATCTACAAAAGACCGTGTCAGTCTGATCGTGTTTGCGTGATTGTAAAACGACAGACTGCACTGCACGGTACCGTAGGCCTATGCCTTTGAATAAGGCGAGATTGTCATGTTTTCAGAATCTGTAGAAATTACAAAGCTCCCAATATACAGGGTGGTTTTTTTTATATTGATCGATTCTTAACTGATCTATCTCTAAAACAGTAAGTGGTAAAAGTAAATGGTTTTCTGTACACCATTCTCTGGCCATTTAAGTTTTGTCTGGGATAGCCTACTTGATAAGATTATGTTGATGGAGACGGCTTTTTAAAAAGGCGAGTCAACGGAACAAGGCTCTTTTTAGATCATGGCGTCAAAAGAGAGCACTGATATACCAAAGAGAAGGATTGCTAGAAAACATCGGATGGAATTAAAAAGATTGTTAAAACTGTTTTTCAAAAGAGAATAATGTCCACTAGGCTCTGGCTTCATATTTCACGAAAAAGAATTTTGTGTTTTATAGTTTGAGGTTAGAAAGCGATGGATGTCTCTGGTGGTATCACATTAACGAAGTCGCCTTTTTCATTGATCGGGCACCATGCACTTCGCAAATCCAGTTCTTACTATCTTTGTTGTCATAGCAATTAACATAACCAGTTTCTACCAAACTTTTATACCAAGTTCTGACTGAATTTTAGATGGTACTTCTCTCACTGTGCAGAGTTAGAGATTCCTCGGGGCTGCAGGCGCGCGTTCCGCTTTGTAAACGCACAAGATGCATTAGAAAATGCAAGATTAGCGTAATTTCTGCGCGCTAAAAGTCGGTCTTTGTTAGCGCAAACTGGCATTGTCGCGCAGTGGGTTCTTGGATTAGATTGATTTTGTACCAGAAAAAAACTTAAATGGATGAGGATTAATCAGTTGAAAACACAATTTTTCTATCATGTACCGTCTTTTAGTGATTAAAGTTTAGAATCGATCAATATAAAAAAACACCCTGTATATTGCACCGTTAAGCTGAAAGAGAAGAAGGAAGGATGTGTGTTTGTAAGAGTAAGAGGTACAATACAGGACTCAATTATATAATACATTATCGTGTACAATGTAGGCTGCGTGCACTTTCAAAATAAAACCCTTTACAATTTACATTTTTTGCTACGATGTTTGTTCTTTCTGACACAGCGATTTGTGGTGCCTTGAAGAGAAAGTTTCGAAAACCTAAGTGCTGTAACTTGTGGAAGCCGTATGAATTATCTGTCATGTATTACATGATGTAGTATTATAGTTCCGATTGTATAGACTGTTTGCTAGTTGGTCAGTTTTTGGTTTAATGTCTCCAAGGTTTCGTCAGCGACAGTGTTTTTTTTTTCTTTTTTCTGTTTAACGTCCCTTGCAAAACTGTCACTGTAACTACTGTAAGGTCATGAAAAAGAGACGAGAAAGGCCCACTTCGAAGCTGCCTGTCAGGGCCAACCCGGGCCGAGAGGAACTAATCCAAGCAGAAGAACGCAGATCGGCCATACGTACGTTTGAAATCCCGTCTTAGGCGACAAGAGCCTAACCTTGACATCACAGAGGCCTGCAGTGTTACTAATTTGATTAAAACAAATAACACATCTAACGTAGGCCTACTGCCACTCTTTGAACACAATGTCATTGTGTATCGGCCGAAATGTGCTACTCGGCCACAGCACACCGACACCAGGCTGACCAGTCTTGGCACCATTTTCATTACACCTGGCGTCTAGCGCAACAGCTGTAGAACTTCCAGTTTTTCGTGTAGGAATAATGTGGCCCGCAGTAAAACCTACGAGGAGACAGCTCATAACGCCCCGTTCACCAGAGGCGGGCTCTTAACCCCAGGACCATCGAAACAGTGATTGGTTTGGTATTGGTTTAGCGCCCCATGCAAGACTATAAGGACATTCAAGAGACGGGACCCTTTGATTTTTACGTTTATCTTCGATAGGATGGGGGTCAGAGCCATAAATACTCCGAAAAAAATCCCAGAGAATCTTCCATGATTCCAACCCAGGACCTCCTAATTTGCAGACGACCGCACTACCGATCGGCCA
The DNA here is from genome assembly GCA_032273245.1 of Phyllaplysia taylori. Classification (NCBI taxonomy): domain Eukaryota; kingdom Metazoa; phylum Mollusca; class Gastropoda; order Aplysiida; family Aplysiidae; genus Phyllaplysia; species Phyllaplysia taylori. The sequence continues at coordinate 10,890 of JAUKPP010247272.1, read as the reverse complement.
CAGGCGTCCCCGAGACAGCAAGATAGAATTCAGAATAACTAGGCCTTGAAGGAACTTTGTTTATATTGTTTCTTTAGTTGAGATTTTACAGCATTATCGACACGATAAGTGTCATATCAGAGCCTGTAAATACTTGTAAATAAAATCAAAAGCAGCACATAGAAATAGAAGGGGGAGACCACACAACAGCGCCCGCCAACCACCCACTCACGGAACTTGGTTGTAGGTATCTTTGATATGTTTTTATTGTTTTTATTTTGCATTGTACTTTGTAATATTTTAAGTGTCTTGGATTTTAAATTTAACTTTCTTCCCAGAAAGCAGAGTGCAAAACTTTGAAATCTCAGATGTGGGTGGTTGGCGGCAGGCGCTCTGGGGTGGTGCGTTCCTTCTTCTAATTTATAAACAAGTATGTACATGTAATACTGTAGTCAGATCTACGTTCTGGCATTGATATTATGACCATATACACGTAGTGCAGTGCCGAAAACCCTCAACTACACTAAAAATAAAAACAAAAATCAAAGCAAAAACTGACTGACAAGAGATGTGACAAATCTTAAAGTCAGTGCTGTCCTGTAGACGTACTACGGTAACTACCAATTCTTGCCAGTTCAGAATGTTCTTCACCGGTTGAAAAGCAAGGCGTCACAAATTCACATTACAAAAGACATTTGAAGAAAGTACCAGACAGCACTGGTGACTGAGCTCACAAGCTGGCAATCTCCTTATCTCACAGTACTACAATGGTACGTAAAAAAAACCCCAAACAAAATCCTCGTTTTGGAGTAAAACAAACGAAATAATACCACATAGATGTTCCAATAGTATCGTTTTATTTAAATTAGTATGGAATAAGAACCATAGTACATCTCCATGGTATACAATGTATACTGGGCTTATCAATGAATAGAAGCAGATCGATTTACTTTGAGAATCAAGAAGGTACACAGTAAAACCTAGAATTCAAAGACATTGGTGGGCCAGCCACAGCTGAGAGGGACATAACATCCCAACAGGGAGACGGGGATGTTCATCTAAAGTCGGAATCCAACTCCCCTCCTCTGCGTGATAGGCGAAGAATCTAACAAGTATGCCACAGGTGCTGGTTACTATGTCATGTGAAGATAAAAAGTTAGTGTATGCAACTGCTTTTGACATGTTAGTGTATGCAACTGCTTTTGACATGTGCATTATTAACTCCACAGAGTAATAATTATTATTCCTTTATAAGTTATTACAAATTGAAATTCTGCAACCCAAGTTCATCTAATTACCAACGACACCAGGCAAAGGTTTTCTGTCTCTGGGCTATGATTATGATAATCATCAGTACATAAGAGTCATTTCAACTGATGCAAACCTAAGTGGCCTATCTTCCATGCTTGTGACACCTGATTCCGCTATCCTCAGCTCCCTTCAACCTTTTCATAAAATACAACTAAGGTTTGAGGTCAGTGAATGCCAGGTAAACTGTAAATGTACCATAATACATGTACATGTATTATTACATGAGGATCACAGAAGAAAACTGTCAAGACGTAAAAGAAAAGATAGGTTTGAAGAGAAAGAGCTTCATCATATCATGATCAGCCTTCACCATCGATTAAAAAAGATCAAAAGAGGAAAATGGAAAATATGGGTAAGAACAAGAACATAACTGATACAATACTACATGTATTTATAATAAGAAAAGTAAAAGTTTAACATAGGGTACACATGTTTTTATAGATCTTTTATAACAAACTTAATCAATAAACCACATCTAACAAAACTTATCGAAAAGAGGTGGGAACCTACTTAAAAAGAAACAACCAGAAAGTAGGAAGTTGAATCTGGTACACACCTCTAACTCAAATTAAATGACTAAATTGAGGTGTGAGCCTCCTAAGAAATGAAAATAGTTCTGGCACACTAACGAGAGCTACAAAATATGCTTCATTTAAAATGTGTCACCTTTCCCATTCAATGAGGGAAAACAGCACACTTTTCAGAATTGGTCAGGGAACTAAAATTTTAAAAAGAATAACCATTGCATTTCTGTTAAAACGTTTCAAAATTGCATTATTTTGTGCTGGAAATGTTAATTTGTATCCTGCAGATTTAAGGGCATTCAACAATTCAGCAACTTTAGTCATCATAAAAATGGTTTGAGCATTCTATAATTAATGAAGACTGAATTTGAAATTCAGTGCATGAAGTAGTGTAACTACAATGTTATAAAAGATATATGTAAGAAACCCATTGAAGCCTTTTTATTTATATAATGTGAGCAGGCCTACACAAGCTAGGCAAATTATATAATTATAAGCTATGTTGTAGATGTAATAAAAATGGACTGTGCAGAGCATTTAGGGTGATCAGGGTTTAAGGCAAATAGAATACTAGTGTTGAAATGCATTGCAAAAAATATAGCTATTGTGTTTCTAAAGATATTTCCTGGGGAATATAATAAAGATGACAATTAAAAGAAAAGCCAGGAAAATTACAACAAAAAGAAGCAGAAGCTTTATAAATGCTCCATAATGTTGAACACATGACCTACGTAGCCCTCATAGCAAAATACTGACCAAAAAATTGAAACTGATGACTACTTATCACCACTACAATGATATGTAGTCCTCAGGATTCATTCAGTACTTGGGGGTACCGGTAAAAGAATCCTGAACATTTCTTCAAAATTATATTTCATATTAAAAGTTACAAATTTCTGTTCTCTTCTTTTTATATGATGACAAAATATCAGAAATGCATGTATTGACAATAACAAGGGGCTGCTGGCAACTGTATTATATGCAGAGAGAGAAGGCTTACAAAGGGAGCAAAATGAAAAAAACCCTAGCAGTAAGATATAAGCAATAAGTATCCCTAAAATTTGAGAGGGAGATTCAACATCACAGCTAGTATGAGGATAGCAAGAAAAAGATAAGCCTGGTGGACGGAAGAATATCAGAGTGAGAGAGATGCCATGGATAGAGATTAGCATAGCCTTTATATAAAGGAACAAAGAAATGACATAAAAAAATTATTGTCTTTCAGCTTCACATAAAACACACATTTTCACTTTATAAAGCTTCACTCCCTGATGAAGTGTGAAAGCAATCATATATTCTCTGTACTGATTTTCATGATTTCCAATACAAATCTTATGGTATGCAGAACTCTTTTCTCCCTGCATTGAAGTGTATTACAGTCGAGCACGGATAGCTCGAACATGTTGGGGATTGACAAATGTGTCCCACACATCCATAACTCGAGCAATCCGTAATTATGTAATTTAAGAGCGGGGATTGGGGAAAAAGCTATGCTACTAAAATACGCTGGCCAAAATACGATTTGTTTTTACTTGGACCATAAAGTCTGGCCAAAATTGTTTCAGCTATGTTGATTTCGCCTAGTGCGCAAGCACAGGCGCTGTTTTTCGAGACAGGTACCCGGTTTCATTCGTTTTCCTTCGCTCCTTTCTTCACAACAGTCTTTTCGGCATCTGAATTTCAAGTGACCTACGCATACACCGCTTAGTTCTACAGGTAATGTGTACTAATGATGCGTTTCAACATGCTGGGTTGCACGTGGTGGGTTCTCGACCACCCCACTTGTGTTTGTTTTCCCTTTGTGCTCGCATGGCAATTCAAGTTCGAGTTGATAGGGTCAAATTTGGTCAGGCTGATCGAGGTGAAGTGTTCAAGACATCGATAAGGGTGTTCGAGAATGCCGTGCTGTTAATACAAAGAAAGTATAGTAGCTCGTCTGGGGAATGCCCTGTTGTTTGAGCAATCAGTAAATTCGAATACGGCGGGTTCGAGTAATCTGTGCTCGACTGTATAATAATAGAAGTCTAAGAAGGATTCAGATTGGAGATTACCGGGTAAAAAAACCCACTTTGGTCATATAAATAAATCATTTCACTCAAGTGCACACACACACACAATCACACATCATCTTTGTGTGTGTGTGTGTGTGAACTAAAGTAGGCCTAGATGATCTACTATTGCATTGCTATTGTGGGACTTTTTTTTTTTTACTTGATATAATGATACTACTGCACAAGCACAAATATTTTGCAAAAGGTGAGAAGTAAGAACAAGTAAAGGCATAGATATCAATTTTATGTTTTCGAAGATTTGTATATCCTTTTCAGATAATTTCACAGTAATAGGTGTGAGAAAACTGACAAGAGGCAAATAACTCCTTTTTTTGCGTCTGAATGAAACTTTTGTTAGAAAATGAAGTTTAGAAAACCAATCCTTTAGTTGGAAAAGAATCATTATGTGAAAGTCGGTGTCAAAATAGGACGAAGCATACATATACACACCTCTTATAAGCATGAGGAATAGATACAATGGCAGGCTTAGTACACATATGCAACAAAACAATAATAAATCCATCTCTTCATTCAGGTGATTGATTGAACTTAGCAACAAACACATCAACCAAATTGCATGCGTGTCAAAGTCAACATGAGAACTGTCTATGAAATAGAAGAAATACATTTATTCATAAATATTTCTGTAAGCAAACATATAAATTTATAAGGAGTGTATAAATATATACATACAAGAAATAAACAGCAATGCTCCCTTGACCCATAAAGCCCTGAGAATCTTTAATTTGATCGGAAACATGATAGATAACAATTATATGTTAGATTCTCTCAGAAATTCATCACATACCAACCGCAAAATATAAAAAGGTAAAATGTACAAGACACATGTTTGCATGAAAAAGGTGGATTAAGTCAAAAGCAAAAGAGAGGCACAAAATGGGAAAAGGATGGGGAAGGGAAGAGAAAAGATACCAGTACTACAATACAGAGAGAGAGAGTGAGAGAGGGCGGAAAGGAAACAGATGGAGAGGGTGATATCAAGAAAGAGACAGAAAGAGAACAGAGGAAGAAACAGAGAGAGAGAGAGAGAGAGAGAGAGAGAGAGAGAGAGAGAGAGAGAGAGAGAGAAACAGAAAAGATGGGGCTTGTGATGTAAAAAACAAACAAAACGAGGAAGAAATATAATGAAGTAGAGTATAAAACAATGCATGACAAAAGTATCACATTGTGTAAAACATTAACCCCTTCGTTCCCTACAAGATGTTACTGCACTGAAAATGCACAACTGCTGCTGTTTTCCAGCACCATGGATGTGAAGAAAAGTGCAAAATTTAACCTTTTTAATTCCAAACAAGACCCTACACGTCATATTGGGGAGTCTGAAGTTGACAACAATGAGAACGCTGATTCAAAGTACATGTTTACATGTTGAGTGATCAATGCTGCAGATCTAGATCTAAACCAAAGCCCACTGCTACTTCAAGTTCCATGGCTAAAAGTCATTACAACAAGACTCAGAAGAGGGATTGCCTTAAATTTTTACACTTTTTTGTCAGTACTTAAGTAAATGAGTCATGAGAAGATACTAAGACTGGAGGCATGATAAAGCAGTTTCAAAATAATTACAGCTTACCTTACTTTTTTTTTATCAAGATGAAGCAAATATAGGCTAGGATATCAGAAACATTGACAATAAAGCACTAGCTATAACAAGAATTCCTATAGCAACCACAATTTTAAAAATAAAATCATGGGTTTATAAAAGCAGTACACCAAGATGGATATTCAACAAATATTACATCTTCTGTGTTTGAAAAATGAAGCACAAGTAAACACGGGTATAAAAAAATATTAATTAGAAATTTGAGCAATAAAATGTTTCGAACCACCAAATCTACAATTGGAATGCAGGAAAGAAATAATACAATTTTTCAATCATTGAAAGATATCAAATATCTTAGGTACTTTGTTCAGTAAAACTTTGGTCAGAAAAGACAGAACACTTCAAAACATGTTATGCTTTAGACTGAGCTGTAGGAAACAATAACAGTGATAACTTGCTGCCATAGCCCATTACATACTAGACATAAAGGCAAGCTCAAAACTGGATGGATCATGTAAAACTTTCGGAATTAATCATTCATTATGATTTTTTATTTCTGCGCAAGAAAAAGATTAAACAGGGTGTAGTTTTCCTCGAAATAAAAATAATTTGCCTCTAAGATTGTGGGGAGAGTTACTGTCCACAGCTAAAACTCATATTCTTGCAAAAAAATTAAAATAAAGATATCACTTGTATTTCTTGATCATGTTATGTGTGATTTCTTTGATAACTTTAATGGGATGCGAAGTACCATTACAATTCAATGAAAGAAATTTGAATTTTCACAACAAAGGGGGAAAATATGGTTTACCTTCGGACTGTAGAGCATCTCTAGTCTACTCTGACTAGGCTCTAAACAGTGAGAGCCCACTTCTGATAAATCTCTATCATGTATGCAGTCTATTTCAAGGATTTAAAAAATATATATATATGCAAAAAGTAAATATATTTATCAACTCTCATTTCTCCAGAGATGTAGATCACTATGTATTTTCCATCATTTATGTTGTTGATTTATGGTTTTACCCCCTTGCAACACTGCAAGATCATTTAAAAGGGCCTATCCGGCCTGAGAGAGACACAACGTCCCAGCAGAAAGATGGAGATACATGGTACTTGATTTAGAGAACTGCACCATATGGGCCTCCACCTCCCATCCTCTGTGTGATAGTCAAAGGGTATAACCATTCCACTATAGACGCCAGTTTCCATCAATTTTAAAGTTCACTCTGTCAAATGAATTATGTAGGAGTGGTCAAACATACATACAGATTTGTAATACTGCAATACATAGTAAAAATTTCCGAAAACATTATTTCCCATTAACTTCATCCTTTCATGATTGCTTGAATTCTATTGTTTCAATGACCAGCATGAAATATATATCAATCATTTAACAATAATCAATAATAAATTCATGAGATGACAGTTTTGATAAAAAGAACAACATACATGAACTATGAAAAGAATTATTGAAGTATACACAGGTATGACACAATGAGTATGTACGGTAACAAGACTGCATAGTTTTATAAAGGAAGGGGAAATTGAGGAAACAAAAAAATTTTCCTCCACTCAACATTTATGAGGCAAACTTCACCCGAACTTGACCTCATGCTATATATCATGAAAGCTGCACATACCAATGGTACCAATGAAGGTAACATGAATTTGCCATTTTGTAAAACAAATTGACGAAAATTTATGAGTATAGTACAAGACTCTTTTACGATTAAAAAAACTAGAAAACACACCAACAGCACCACCCTATCCCTGTGTAAAAAGAAATGTCTGGAAACTCAAACGATGAGTCTAAATATACAAATGGATTATCGAATGTAATATTACAAGTGGAGACTAGTGTTAGCTTATAAAAGTCAATACTGAGAAAAAAACTCATTGGTAGCAGTCAAAGTAAATAAATTAAATCAAACTAGAGAATAATACTCCCAGTAACAAGGAAAAAAAAGGAAAAGATTTTTAAAATTAATTTATACCTAGTTTTCTGTTCTAAGGTTTAATCTAGTACGTCATGGCGCTAAATTTTATTGCACCTCTGGCATGAGAATGTCCCCAAAACCTTTGACATGTGAAGACAAATGTCTCATTTTTCTTGCAATAGGAAGTACATGTATCTATCATGAGTGCAGCCATGACCATGCACACATATGATGCTAAACTAATTTAATTTGGGGTCAACAAAGAGACAAAGCCTATGGATGCCGAATTCATATTGATAGTACTCTGTTAGATTATGCTGAATTTGAAAATGTTCTAAAATTAAATAATAAGGTCTAAGAACTTTTTGTGTTGCCACGGCAAAGAATAGAATAAAACAGCTTACGAACAGTGCATAACTAAGAAATGTGCAAATTATCAAAGAAAAGCAAGTCAGTAACCTTAGCAACAAATCTACAAGATGTGCAGTCATTATTTTAAGATACATAGGGACATTTACAAAGCTATATTTCCCAATTTCTTTTGTCATAAAGCAGGGTAATATTGTTCAGCAGTCATTGCAGAGAGATTCAGCAGTTGCACTGATTATGTGTAACCTTATTACAATTATCATAGCTTCTCTTAAATGATAATCAAATAAGGAATATAATAAAATGAGCTTTTGGATAAAACGAAGAAGTGCTCTTTGCAAATTAATGGATTCAACAGTATTGGCTTTACACAGATCTTGAATCAAATTCTTCAAAAAGACTTTGGGGGTGAGTTATTTAGAGAGGCGTCAGCCTCAGGTGTTTTAGCAAAAGACTTTGGAAAGAGTCATCACAAACTCATTTAAGACAGAGAGACATGTGATTTCCATGTAACCAATTTCCTTTTGCCATGAGACTATGGAGGTAAAAACGAGAGCACAATGCAGTCATGGGTGCAAGCACACCGCCCCCAAAAAGCCTGCAACCAAGGAAGGCAAATTTTCATTTGCCTGCAAGATTTACGAGGCATCGTTTTTTTTCTATATTTTACGCATATTTTTTCCAATCTCGGCGATGCGGTTTTGCCGGCAAGGTGTCGGTCAGAGGGTTGATTTTGGTGGCCGGCCGGCAATCTTGCACCCATGAATGCAGTTATTTTTTCTTCTGGAAATGGCAAGGTTTAAAAATACTGGTAAGTTAGAGATTGTAGCAAAGGTAAATGTTTAAACTCTTTGTATTTGTTGCGGAAAAATCCATTTAAGACCATACAACAGACACAATATCCATGTCCTAAAGTAAGATTATTACCTATTTTAGCTTACATCATGTGCAAAGATAATAAATCTCCTCATACATAGTATCTGCACTATAAATGTCTCAAAGATATTTGATGCAAAATTGGTATTTACTCTACCAATTACTCTTTTGCAAACAACACTAATAGTTAGATTAGAAACTCTGCTTACAATGTGTAGTTCTATCCCTTCAAAATAAAAGCAGCTGGTTTGCCACTTTCAACAACAATCATTTACTTATTTATTTGATATTATTGTTCACAAATGTAAACTTACATGAAAAACTATTCCATTCAATTTAAATAGAGAATGTAAAAAATGCTTGTCCTAATCTGTAAATTATAACTTCAAAACTGGTATGTAACACTTTCAAAGTTTGATGCTTTGTTTTCAAAGTAATACTTGTAGGCCCTTCATTTTATAACAATAAATCCCAAAGGCTACCACCAAGAGTGATATGCACATTCCCCCCATCCCGCTTTGCGAGGGACCTTTTCTACCTCAAGCAAAACAATCTTCATTATACCAACAGAAAAATATGTTACAATCAGTCTGCATGAAATTTGCTGCTTGATCATAATCTGTTTCCGTGCTGGGGAGAGTTCTTTCTCTGTTCTATCTCAGCATCCAGATTTTTCATCAGTATCTCATTGAATTGCGTGAAGATTTCCATCAGAGTCTCCTTGCTGCTGACGTTGCAACCTTGAATCAGCCACTGCCGACCACCGAGTGTCGCCTCCGCCTCAAAGAACTGGGAAATCTGAACTCGACCCAAGACAAGGAAAAACCTAATATTAGCATCGTAGTGGAGGTTCAATAATTCAAAGTGATAGTTTACATTTCAGCTGAGCTCCCTTCTACATGATACTATACACACATCCATAAGTGATCTCCATCTCTCTGTTAGGATGCTTAGTCCATCTAAGCAATGGGTTGGCTCTGACTGGCAGGGTATAAGTGACTCGCCTCTAAATTTGGTTTGGTTACCAGTTTTACGTCCCCTGCAGCACTGTAAGGTCATTTAACTTTAATTTAAGAGATGGGCTTTTTTTTTTACCCTGCCTGTCAGGGCTAACCAAGAATGAAAGGGAAAAAAATCTCTGCAGAAAAATACCCAGATCGTATGCACTCGGGTCTTCTGCATGACAGGCGAAGAGCCTAACCATTACACTCCAGCGCCGGTTGACTCTAAACGATCTCTTACAGTGTTACAATAGGCACAAAGCGAAACCATACACATGCCCACTCTGAATGATTTCGAATTTTGTGTACAAAATTTCTCTGATTAAGCACATGCATCTTTACATCAACAACTACAAAGAGTTGAACAATTGTGGGTCCAAGGTTTTTACAGAAAAGAAGGAAATTTTGTATCAAAATGAAGGAAATTCAATGTGAAACCACAGTACATCTAATTTAAGACAATTCAAAAGCTTTTTGCAATGTTTCCAAGAAGGCACAAAAAGTGATGAACATTTGATAATATAAGTTTCAAGGACGCTTACAGCAATGCTGCCTCTATTGGTAGCTCAACCAGGAATCAGATAGAGGTTGTATAATGACATCACATCAAAAGAAATGGGGGTTCTTGACTTTAATGTAGCTCAGTTATATCTCCTTCAAGTTTATTCAAGGGCTGCAAATTTCAGTAAAGGGTCATAGCCAAAATAGTTTAAAAGTTTCTTCCACATCCCCCCCCCCCCCCCTACCGCGTCCAAACAAACCAGTGGAAAATAGAAAATAAGAGCTCACCTCCTCAACACTGCGGGCATCTTCTTTGTCTTGCCGAGTGCAAACAATCAGTGTGGGAAGGGACTTGAGCTGCTGATGCTTAACTGCATTATGTAATTCTGTCTTTGCCATTTGTAACTTGTCCTCCTCTGAGCTGCTATCGACTACAAAGATGATGCCTTGAAATGTCTGATAGTACCTCTCCCAGTACGGTCTGACCTTGTCCCCACCTGGGCATGTAGAAAAAACTTGAGAAATAAATATCTCCACATTCAAACATACTGGTAAAGCGCAAACACATTTATCTACTGTGGTGGTAAATGGGGGTGGGGGAGTATTGAAAAGATAGGAACAGTATCTAATATAAAGTGTAGATTTATCAAACATCCATATGAAGTAATCTTTTTATTTCCAAAGCAAGAACCAACAGACTGGGGACTTAGCTGGGAAAACAAGCAGGATTGTACAGAACCAGCTTGCAGGGAGTGACCACAAGCCTGTACTCCT
>JAUKPP010247250.1:0-13065 GCA_032273245.1 Phyllaplysia taylori | reverse complement strand
TGTTGCTCTGAAAAGTTCCGTTTTAAGATTTCTTTTAAAAGATTTAAAGTTCTTGCTATTCCGAGTCGTGCTTGAGACCTAACAAATAACCTAACAGTACTAAAAGGCGCGTAAAACCACAACAAACCTATTCACACGTCATCAGATTTAGGCCACATACACCGGCTCTGTGGTGTAGCGGTTAGGCTCTTCGCCTATTATGCGGAAGACACGAGTTCGATCCCACGCGCGGACGATCTGGTGGGGTTTTTTCGCTGGGGTTTTCCCTCTCCGCCCGGGTTGGTACTGACAGGCAGGGTCGATGTAGTCCGTCTCTTAAATGACCTTACAGTGTTGCAGGGGACGTAGGCCCAAAACTGGTAACCAAACCAAACCTAAGCTACATACGCCATTTATTAGTATTACTAAATTGTATGCCGTGCAAACTTAGTAGTAGTAGGGGGGAGGGGGTGTCTATTATCATTTTGAAACTTCTCCAGCTTGAACACAACTTCAGTTACAAATTACAAAACTGTTTATAATGCGTTCAGCATTTCACTAGAATAGGCGTAGGACCATAAACCTAACCGAAACTAATTTGTTTTAGGAGGTTTACAGTAAACTCTAAACTAATAGTCCAAGTTGTTTACAACCCCCGAAAGTCTATCAAAGTCACGGAGCGGGTCAGGGGCGAAATGTGGTGGGATTAACTACTTCAACTCTCCTTGAGCAGGGGCGTACGGCGTTCGATTCAACGTTTTCACGTAAGGTTACACATTTGTGGAGATTGGCGGATTTATCAGTGTCGGCAAAAACAGAAGTCGCTGAGCTGGCAGCGCCTGCGCTGATTTGTTTAAATCTTAGATTAACCACTGATTGAATGGTTGATGTTGATTTAACGCCTGTTGCGACACTATAAGGTCATTTAAAAGGCGGGGACCTCCGCTTTCATTGATTCTGTTTGGTTTCCAGTTTTATGTCCCTAGTAATGTCATTGAAGAGACGGGCTACTTCGACTGCCTGTCAGGACCAAACCGTATTGAGAGGAATGGATCCAAGCAGAAAAACGCAGATTGTCCACACGTGGGACCAAACCCTGGTCTTTCGCGTGATAGGTGAAGAGCCTAACCATTACATCTGATGCCGGTTCTTAAAAAATATGCAAGTTTACTTAAGTCAAATATTTGGTTTTGGTTATACATCTCTCGTAACCGGCGCTGTGTTGTAATGGTTAGGCTCTTCGCCTATCATGCTGAAGACACGAGTTCGATCCCCAGTCGCGAACGATCTGGGTTTTTTTCTGTTAGGATTTTTTCCCTCTCAGTCCGGATTGGCCCTGACAGGCAGGGTCGAAGTAGCCCGTCTCTTAAATGACCTTACGGTGTTGCAGGGAATGTAAAACTGGTAACCAAACCAAACCAAAACACCCCTAGTGACACTGTAAGGTAATTTATGAGGCGGCTGTTTCGACCCTTCCTGCCGGGGCAAACCCGAGCTGAGAAAGACATAACATCCTAGGAGAGAGAGATGCTCGTCTAAGGTGGGCTGGGGATCAAACTCCTGTCAGCTGCGTGACAGGTGAAGAGCAAACTATTACACTACAGATGCCAGTAAGTGAAATCTCCTGGCTTCTGTGGTGTAATGGTTAGGTTCTTCACCTATCATGCAGAAGACCTGAGTTCAATCCTATGGGCAGACGTTCTCGTTTTTCTGCTGAAAGTCGTCCCTTTCAGCCCAGGTTGGCCCTGACAGACGGGGTCTAAGTAGCCCGTCTCTTAAAAGACCTTACAGTTACAGTGTTGCGAGGGATGTAAAACTGGTAACCAAACCAAACCATACTTTGGGAAACCTTGTAAAAATCAACATCAACGTTTGTTGAAATTCAAGGATATGTAAAACACTCCAGCACTTACAAAATGCACATTTGACTTTATTCAAACTCGTATTTGTATCACAAGCGCATGTCACAAGACAAGTAACAGCAAATTTATTGCAGAAGACAAACTCACGACTCACAAAATATGAAAGAAACTCAAGGTTTTGATGCAATACTAAGAAAAAAAAACCCCAAAACAACAGGAAAAAAATACACTGGAAAAAAATTCGAACATCAAAATTATAATTTAAATACAGAACTCAAACAACATCAATAATATTAGGCCTACGGGTACTTAAAAATACATGTACAACAAAACAAAACATAAGCCACCACCAAAAGCACAGAACTTTCTGGATTAAAATGATGATGTCTCTGTGGTAAGAGAACAAAAACGTCGTTGTGTTGAAGACAAACTAGCAGCAGCATAAATTGATTTCATTAAAATAAAAATCAATGAACTCAATAAATGTGAGCTGTCTCCTGTCGCACAATGGGGTTAACTTTGAGATGCCCCAATCTACAGGTGTCATGAACTGAGTAATGAAAGTCTTACACATTTGAACTGAGTAACTACAGCTTACCTCAGATTCCCAAAGGAAAAGAATCATAACACGGTACCTATACCATTATCATGCACTTAGCAAAAAAATTGATAAAAAAGACATTATGGAAAACCCTGTGATACTTAATAATAAGTACTTTTCTCTTGTTCATTTAAGGTTTTTTTTAAAAAGGAGCACAAAGAACACTTCTGAGGGGGAAACTTGGGAAACTGGAAAAGACGAAGAAGAAGTGTGGGAAATATTTTCAAACCCAAAATGTTTGAAATATGTCTCTAGGCCAACTAAGGCTTTGCGAACTTCAGAAGAGAGTGCAGGAAATGATTGAGCAACGAGCGCACCCAAACAATCTTTGTAAATCCAGAGAGATCTTATGTCTTGTCTCTTGTCCTTATTTGACGTCTGATGTTTGTACATAAATTAGCACGTGGGTCAACATCATTTAGTTTGTAGTACATTTTATTGTTCACGAAAAACACTAGAGTAATATTGATTTAAGTTTCTGTAGTTCTCTTGAGTACCTTCCCTACATAATGCATCATCAAAAAATGGTAGGAATGGCATGGCTTTGCCCATGTATCTAGATACAGCAAACTCTACTATGTGTTAAACTCCCTTGAGTTACATTGACAGTTTTCGCAAGCCCAAGCCCCTCTCTCCTTTCCATAAAACAGATACATTGAGCCTTGGTTGGGTTGATCGGCTTTTCACTACCCAATAGACTAATCCGTTATTGACTGCAGTTGTAAAGACAACCAATTTTCTATTTCAATTCTCTTTCGCAAGTTTTCTCTGAGGGTAGATGCCAGGAGTAATGGGTTGAAACTGATTTTTGTTCACGGAAAATTATACATTTCAGTAACATAAGTAATGGATTCAATATCAAGACACACTCAAGCTAAAAATGTAAAAAGGATATTGTGACCCATTTTTCAGCCCGTCACACCCGATTGCCCCCATACACAGGAACATCTTTCAGCTGCCTGCTAAAAGTGTGCCTCTAGAAATATTGCATTAAGAAAGACATTGAGAGGTAGAAATCTATGAAAAACTATGAGAATTAACTACAGTTTCTCTGTGATGACATCATGCCAAAAAGTTTTTCCACTACTGGCCACACCTAGGCTGGCATGCAGTATCTTGATATAATATACACATATATTGCGTGCATCTTGGTAAAACATTACCATTTAAATCATATTTGAAGGTTGCACAGGAAAACGAGTTGGAAGTCACTGGCACTGGTTTTGAGATGAAGTCATGTAAAGTCATTCATCTTGAAATGATAAATGAAAATCTTTTATGCCAGGATAGGAAACTATTCTTTTGTTACTTGTGAGAGAAATTTTGACAAATGGTTTGATTCTAAAAATGTTTCCTCGCCCCCCATTAACACCCAAACTTTTATAACCAACAACCCTTTTAATGAAATTGTCATTTTTCAATCATCTACACGTATAGAAAATTGGCATAACTATTTATCCAAGCAAAGAGAAACTTGAGATAAAAAGCTGAAATATTATTGCAGAATGTAAAAAGGTCATACTGGTATCTAAGAAAATGTTTTGGGATCTATGTCAAAGGTTTACAGGGGCAGCCACATATTTTTGTCAGGTATCTGGTAACACCATTGTTTTTAGTCAACTCCAGTCTTTGCACAGCATGACAATGTAAGTTTGGGGATATTCTATTATGCACAAGAAAGAAACACGACTTTACTAGCATCACAAGACAACACAGGAGCAATAATACAGGTACATGTATATGTTTTTACCTCGACAAGACGAGGCTGAAAGTGGCTCTCCAACAGAGATACTACAAGTCGGGATCCCGAAGGATTTGAAAGAGGTAGTAACGCATGAGGATATACAAACAATAGAAAAAGTTACCAACCTCAACCAAAATTAGTTAATTATTACATGATTTCAATGATTAATGATTCATGGTAAGCGTTCAATGTAGTGACTGGGGTGGGGAAAAACAAACAGATGGGGAAATTAAACTCACACTTGATATATTTGTGTATATTATGTTTTCCCTGATATCAAAGGTAAGACATGTACTCCGCCAGATTAATTGTTTGCAGGACTTGGCAAAAGCCAAAATTGGAGCTATAAAGCATGCATTCTTCATATTAATGAGAAGAATTAAAATATGGCTGCAATGACTGGCAACCTAAATGAACATCAACAACCGTATGAGGATATGTTCTAGTAATGCATTGCATGAATATAGACCTATGTTGATACTGCATTCATTTTTAAAACTTGTTTATATCTTGGTATTGGGTACAAGGAGTATTTTTCATTGATGCGCCAGCTCATTGTATGCTGTTGTAACCTCTTACATGTGAGATTATTTCCGTGCCTATCCAGTAAGTTGAAGGAACAGAGAAAGAACAGAGGACGTAGGAATAAATTGGCCCAGAAAAATGCATGCTGGCACTGACAGAGATCACACCCGGTGTCATTGCCTTGAGAGGTGAACACCCATACCTCCAGACTACAAGATGCCCCTGAATGTAGGCCTATCTGGTGCAACAATGCCTGTGATGGAAAACCTGTGCTACTGATACTAATGATACAATGCATCTTGCTTGAAAGCAAGCTCTATGTGCTGCGCAATCTATTACAACCAATGATAATAATAAAAAAAAAACCAACTGAATCTAGCTTTTAAGCAAGCTCTATGTGCTGCGCAATCTATTACTACCTATTAACAGAACATAGCTGAAAAAGAGCTAATCAATTCACACAGTAGTTCAAGTCTTGGATTATCACTTGCTGATTGCCATGGTTATCGTTACTGATAAAAACATGTAGGCCTAGAATTGTTACAAATAAAAACATGCACAAACATGATAACTGCTTTGCTTCTGCAAACATTGTTGTCACTGCTTTAGTCAAGAGAAACATGGTCTAACAGAAAGCAAATGCAAAGAGATTTGATAATGGTTTAAATGAGAATCCATTTCTGATACTCAAACATACAAAATGAAATAATTACTGTTAAATGGACAATGCATTGCCTTTCAAAGTGTGATTGAAGTCATTAAATTTAAGCTTTAATGCTAAGTCTGCTGGTACACTAGGGTAGAATATATCAAGAGATTTGATGAGAATCTGGTGCAACAGCATAACAGCCTCACCTTTATATGAGGTCAGACCTGCCTACATGAAGTTAAAAATCAGAAATCAGTAATACCCTCAGTAGAAATTAGCAGTTTGGGAAAAAAATTATAATCCGGCGATTTCAACTTGCTTCTAAAGATGAAAAGGCAATTACAGACAATGTGCAGAATTAGGCTTTGTTTTGTTTGTTTGTTTGCGGTTTTACGGCTCCATCAGCGCTATAAGGTCATTTCGGCGCCGAGAAACACTTTTGGTCTTTGTCCTCTTTAGAATTGGGCAGGTTTGCAAGGATCCCCTCCCAGTAATTCCTTGTGCAAACATAACAACATGATGCAGACTTAGGAATAAAAAGTTACCTTGACATTTTTGCCTGATCGGAGTTACAGTGCCCGAGAGAAAGCGCTTCTTAAAATTTGGATAGCATAATGATCGTTAAAAAGAGCATATAAATCATCGATGCATATCATCCAGCGAAAACATTGTCAATGTCAATGGCACAAAACACAAACAAGAATCACAAGGAAGCAAAAAGCTTTGGTCCAGTCATGTACCAACCATCAGTGAGAAACAGCTCATCTTCATTAGATATTATAAAAATGTACAAGAATCTGGACGAAAATGGAAGTTTGAAGTAATATTTCTTAGCTCAACTCTACTGAACATGTTTCAAAAGCTGAATCATCATTATATTTACTACTACATCAGAAAACTTCTCTCTTTAGTTTTGCTCTAGATTACTTTAGATCATGGCATTTTACAAACATACTCAGACAAGGCAGTAACAAATTCATGAGCTCAGTGCTGCTTTACAATTAATCTCTAATTTTCTGTGTGGGGATTACAGGACAGTGTGCTTTTCTCCCAGCAAGTTGAAGTCCGATTTTGCCTAAGGAAAGTTTCAAGATAATGTAACAAAGCACTGAGCCTACACATTCTTCTGCTTCTCCTTCCTTACCAACTGAGGTATAATTTACTTTGGTTTGTATCACTCTCTGTGAATTTTGAGAGTGCGAGTTCAATATTAAAGGAATGATTTTCTGATACAGTAGAGCGCCGTTAATCCCGATAATCCGACAAACTCGATTATCCGACACAATCCGCGGGGACCGAATTTTTTCCCCCATTTTGAGTCTCGATAATCCAACAATTCGCTGGTCTGACTCCGACATAAGACATTAGGGAACGAAAGTGTTAATTTCATAGAAAAAACTGTTTGATAATCCGACACAACTGCCCAGGTTATTCATCGCATGTATTTACGATGGTTCAAATCACAAAAAAGTTGAAACACAAAGAAGAGGCGGAACACCGCGACCCCACGCCAACGTCCAATCCCGTTCATCTACAGGTGTAATGTATCGACAGTGCCCCCCTGCTTGACCATTACCCCAGACACTTAGCAAACAGGGGGAGGTCAGAAAACTTGGATTGTTCGCCTTATGAGCGCTTGCTCCACACTTCACTGTCCAGTGCGGACAGACTCTGATAATCTTCACACCTTTCATTTGACTCCTCACCACAGCCCACTCTCCCAACAGAACGGAGAATTATGATTTTGCCAGATGCCTGTGACTAAACAAAAAAGTCAATAGGTCTGGCATGTCAGTGACGTCTGGGGGTGGGGGTGTGAATGATAGCAACGTTGATCTATCGCTATACTGATGAGAATGAACAAAAAACATTCAACTTTCCTTTGTGTCCGATGGCAATAAAATTTCTAATTTTACTAACTTCATTATTATATGAGTTAGTGTGTTGTCTAAGAGCCAGGCTATATAAGCACCATGAAAGTAAAAATATTGATGCATTTGAAAATTTCATCATGGAGCAGCCAGCTGCCAAAAGGAGAAGAGTTGAAATCTCTAGTAATGTCAAGAAAGCCATCATCGAGGAAAATAGCAAGAATCCAGCCATCATTCAACAAGGTCTTATGCAGTTTGTGAAGACCAAGTCGCCATTGACATCGGAAGATCAACGGTCGCTGACATTTTGAAGACAAGAGACAAGTGGTTGTCATGAGCACAAGATGCAGGAACAAGGAGAAGGACAGCAAAAAATGAAGACCTTGACTCAGCTCTTGCCTCGTGGTTTGCAGATGCACGTCGAAGAAAGCTTCTCATCAACATGGACATCTTGACATTAAAGGCGAAAGAGCTTGGAGACGGACTTGGTGTCTAGGCTGACTTCAAATACAGTAGCAGATGGTTGAAATGGTTTAAAGACCACCACAACATAAAAAAATTTGTGATTCATGGAGAATCCTTGTCAGCAAACATGGGTGACGTGAGAGAAGGGCGACAAAAACTGCAATAAGTCTGGACTAAATTCCACCCAAACAACATCTACAATTGTGATGAAATGGGCCTTCTTTTCAAAATGAACCCAAAAAGCAGATTTGACACAGCTTCTGTGTCAGGAACGAAACAGTCAAAGGATCAAATGACCATCATGTTCACAGTGAATGCCACTGGGGCGGACCAACTGACACCTCTTGTGATATTAAATTTAACCGCCCGTAGTGTTTTGGGAAAACATTTCAACCTTCAACTCTCTGCCAGTGAAATTCTAACAAGAAAGCTTGGATGAACTCCACCATCTTCATTCTTCAAGACTTGGACACAAGCATCCGGCACGAAAAAAGACAAGTCCAATTACTTCTTTATAACATTGATTCTTTGGTTTTGGTTACCAGTTTTACGTCCCCTGCAACACTGTAAGGTCATTTAAGAGACGGTGACAACACAGAATGTCACGTCGCACCAAAGTTGACAAACACAAATGTGTGGAGTTTTTTGTCACCCAACACAACTTCACATATCCAGCAATTAGATGCCGGGATCATCAGAAACTTTAAATCTCATTATCGCAAGCAGCAACTTCGATTCTATCTGGAACAGAAAAAGGACAGCAAAGAACCTGAACATTCGGATTGCTTTAGAAATCGTCCATGCAGCATGGAAGAGTGTCACACCGGAGACAATCGAAAACTGTTGGCACCACACAGGCATTATGTCCCAGTCGACACCAACTCCTGTCACGTCCCTGCCAGAGGCTGCTGCTGTCACAGAACTCTTAAACAACTTTCCTGGTGACAATTTCCTAGCAGAACAGCTTGTCAACATCCACAAACGTTTGCAAGTGGAAGAAACACTGATGAATGAAAATATTGTTGAGGCTGTAAAAACAACCACAGACTCTGGAGATGATGAACTTTCACCAGAGCATCCCGACAACTGTGACACTGCACCACTAACAATCACCATCAAACAAGCAAGGGAAGCTTTGACACAGCAAAGACTTTGACAGTGTGCAGCACCTGAGAAACAAGATTGCACTCGTCTTTGAAAGAAAGC
Organism: Phyllaplysia taylori; assembly: GCA_032273245.1. Taxonomy (NCBI): domain Eukaryota; kingdom Metazoa; phylum Mollusca; class Gastropoda; order Aplysiida; family Aplysiidae; genus Phyllaplysia; species Phyllaplysia taylori. The sequence goes on along the minus strand of JAUKPP010247250.1, from coordinate 4,163 downwards.
TCCCACAAACATCTATCACAAGCTTCATCAAACCTTTTCATAAGCAACTCAACGAAAAGGAATGAGACTCGACACAGCAAAAAGAAAAGAAACCCTCCTTCCCCCTCCCTTTCCAAAAATAAGAAAAAATAGAGGAAGAAAGTGGAGGAAAAAAGAAACAAAAAAAAAGAAAGAAATGCAAGCAAAGAAAAAGTCTTAATGTGGCATTAATTGAAAACCGATGATGAGAATAATATCAACAGTCTTGTTTTGATGTTATAGCACACTGTTTTAACTTACTCCACATGACTTTTCTCTTCCTCTTAGTGTTATTGTTACTTGAACAATGAACATTATTACTTCATCCAACCCACACCCTTCTCTCACATAATTTCAAGAAATTAAGCTATAAGTTATAAGGAGAAATACCCCATCTCTGCCTCTGTTATAATAATATATTGTACATGAAGTAGCTGCAATGTAAATGACGGGAATGGGTCATATTGGGCTATGAGGGGTCACAAAAACACCAAATCCAATAATCCGACAAATTTGATCATCTGACACTTTTGTCAGGGATGGACGGTGTCGAATTAACGGTGCTCTACTGTACTTTCAAAATTTAGACTTTACAGCCATAAATTATTGCAAATTTAGACCCTTTTTAAATTTCCGATTGTTCAGAGTTTCCGGTCCATGTCCTACTGTGTGTCATCTCTGCCGCCCCCTCATGTGTACAAAACACACACACTGTGCACAAACTCTACATGAAAATGTGCATCCATTATCAGGGTAGGACACGACTCTCTAAATATACAACTCTTTTTTTCATCTTTTGGTTGTTTTTTTCAGGCATGGCACAAACTAGGTTATTTTTCCACCAACTCTCTACAGGAGTGCCATGAAGCAGAAACTATAGTCTTGCAAATGCCAGTGATGATACATAATATTATTAAGCTGAAGAAATAAAAGGCAATCCTTTGAATAATTTACACCAAAAAAAAGCAATGTTCGTATTCACATATAAAAGCAACAAGAAACATTGGTCAATCATGATAATGTTGAGTTCCCCTGGAACAGTGTGATATTTCCATGTAAAAGTATCCAGGTATAAAGATTATTAACAGTATTCAAAGACACCCCCCCCCCACACACACACACAATAAACACCAGGCTTTCCTGGTGATCACACAAGAATAGAAATGTGACAAACATTGGTAAGAGGTACACATCTCTACAATGTTTCCTGTGAAACAGTTTGGCAGTGTATTAACTTGGATCAATGAAAAGCATTGAGGTGATTCACATCACGTGCCCTATCATGAATACCCATGGAGACACTAACAAAAGTTATACATTCCTCCTCATAGATGAAAAGGTTTAGTTTACTGGCCCTTGTGACTGAATGCTGTGCTGGAAAACAAACTCTATACTACCAGTTGCAATTGACCAGGGCTCTTGACTTCCAAGAAAGTGAAACTCTTTTAAATACAGTAGTCTGCACCTAATGTCCTGGTGCTTGGGAGCAATGGAACCGTGGGACTTAAAGTGAAAGGGACCCTAGCGGAACCATCAATGGGAAGACTCGGGTAAACTCAGCATGGACCATTTCACACCTTGGAGTGGTCCTGACGGGGCATGTTCGTCCTATGGTGCTATTGATATCCTGAGAAAGTTTATTTTTGTCCAGTATCATATTCTCACTCATTTGAATAATCAAGAGAAATCAAAATAACTCAATTAAACACTAAGATCAAACATCTATAGGTCCCCACGGGAAACTGACAATTTCAGGAATACAACTAGCTACAACGAAACAATCATTGACAAGTTTTCTGCTTTTTTATAAAAATATTAAAATTTTTGCAACAAGAGTGTCCACATGTCCTCACACATGCACAGCAAAAACTATTTAGAAATGAATATGGATTCCCATTCTGCGCTAACCAAAATTGCCGTCTGACGCTATTTTGTAAGAACAATTAATTTTCCCTTTCAAATCTTTAAAGGCGTAAAACGACCCTACAGTGTCAATAGTGCTACAAAGCTTTTGAGAAAACAATTAAAGCAAATTCATACTGGTACAAGAGAGATTTCATTCAGGCAAATTTCTAATTTTCCCATGTGTCTATGAGCTCCCGATGAACTGACTGCAAAGTTCAGAAATCACGATGAGTACACAAGAATGACAGTCACAGAGTATGTACATGTTATACAGTGTAAAAACAATCATCACAGATATGCCAGCTCTCCCAAGCTCCGATACATCAGTATGTGACGGGGTCAATACACTTGTCGGCAAAGATAGCTGGGGGGGGGGGGGGGAATGTGCTTGGGTCTACATACATAAAATTGTACACATTTAGATCAAGTAGAGAACTTAAGCAAGAAGTTTGCACTGAGAGAGTAGCCAAAAAAAGGACAGAGATACTGAGTGGTTAACACAGACTTTAATTAGACTAGAGCTAACCATCAGCGACAGACATCACTAGTCAAAACAAAATCCTGACTCCTGGCACTGAGGCCAGAAATGTATGCTTGATATACATGACATATTACCATACAATGTTGAAGAAATCCTCTGGGGTTTTTTCTAACCTCCAACAAATAGAATAACATCTTAAAACCAGGAAAAGTCCTGAGGACGACCACCTAGCATATCAGTTGTCTCCCATCCTACAGCCCAAGGTCATGACCTGTACATGAGGCGCTGGTAGTGTGGGTAAATCTCGCTGTCCGGAATGTGAAGGTAAAACTCGATGGCCACCAGACACTCGATCTCGTAGTGCAGGAGGTCTTTACGGCTCACACGTAGGTCGTCACTTACTTGCTGTGAGAGGATGAGGGAAAATATCACCATCAGAGAAGAATTACAGTTAGTAAAGGGAAATGAAAATGTCATCGCCCATGGAGGTGTGGGGCCCCCACCAGGAGAAGCAAAGAATGGCACCTTTTCTGCTCTGATGCATAGCACATAGCCAAAATGCATCATAACTGAAGCCACTCTTCTCAGTTTAAACAATAAGAGTAGGCCTACTCATCAAAAACGGAACATGGTTGCCTGTATGGCGTGGGGACCCTGTAGTGCACTTGTGGAAACACATGCCACTGCAGGATAAATAGACCATATGTAAAATTCAGTCATTGTGACTTACTCCTGAGTTCTAAAAAGGGATCACAAAAGAAGAAGAAATGCCATCATAAGTTTGAAGTTATTCAGTTATTTATAGATGGACAAGCTTCCTTAGCTGTTTGAGCCAATGTCTTCATAAAGCTGTTGACTTAAGAAATACGATGTAAGAAGTAGAAGCCTTTGACAAACTCATGTGCCCTGAAATATGTGTGGGGTAAATTAAGTGTAAAGAATCGGATTTTCACATTGGAACTATGATTTTCAAATTGGCAGGCCTATTTATTTGAGGCATTTATTGGAAATCTCACTATTATAAGATAAATATAATGATTTTATGGCCCATTTCAAAATAGTCTATTCACACTTGCGACTGAAATTTCACAAATATAATAATTTCATGGTCCCTCTTAGATGCATTTAAAGCATATTGGCCCATTTCTATGACGAGAACAGATCCTCACTTCAATAAGTTTGGTCAGAGTAGGTCCCTTGACATCATTGAGCTTGCATGACAACAGCAGGCAAGCACCAGCACACAGCTTTCTGTTCTGTTTGTTGATAAGTAGCTGAGGAAAGAGAAAAAAATGTCTTTATGATCAACTGGCCTTGAGCATCAGATATTATCATCTCTCTATCTAAAACTTGGTGGCCCATTGTGGCAAACTTTGTGAATTATTTCACTGAAGTTACTGCACCAGGGTAACATTAAAATGATGTGACATACGCATGGTTCTGTCTCTAAATCAATGGCTGCAACCATTATGTCCAAGTGTATCGATGGTGGCAGCAAATTAATTAATGACTGCATTGCATCTAGCAGTAATCCTGTCCAGAGAGGTCTTAAGACTGCATTGCACTTTTGCAGCATTAAGGGGCCACTTTTAAGGCTCTCCACTCCCAGGGTGCAGAGCTAGACTGCCATGGCTCGGTAGGTCATAAAGACCCATATAAGTCCCTGATCAACAACAACAATCTAAAATTTGGAGACATGGGCTTGTATTTCTTGCCATCAGGTGTGTGCGGGGCGGGGGGGGGGGGGGGGGGGGGGGGG
>JAUKPP010247228.1:1427-13066 GCA_032273245.1 Phyllaplysia taylori | reverse complement strand
GGGGGCGGGTCTGGGAAAGAAGAGATCTGTGTCAGAAGACTATCCATCCAAAATTTCCCCACGAGGATCACTAAAATTGTCAATTTAATTTCCATTTTAAAAAAAATATATTTTGTGTTTGAACATTTATGGTGCAGCAGACACTGAAGTTTATCAGCTGGGCAAAGCCAATTCTTTATATATTATAAATCAATATACCATCAGATGTGTCTCAGTATATGTCACAGTGCTACCCTGTCTTTGTGTTGTCCTCGAAGCGGGATTACACTTAGCATGAGGAAAGCTGAGATCACTTCTGTCCAAAGTCAGAAAAAATATTGAGAAATTCTATTTTCAAATGTTCAACAGAGTCCCAAAATATCACACAGATTATCAGATGTGCCTGAGTCTGAATCGCCCTGTCTTTGTGTTTCCCACACAAAGCATGAGGGGACCTAACTTTGTGTCGAAAGTAAAAAAAAACAACCTTTACAGCAGCACAATTTTTGTTGGCATTTCAAATGCAAAGACAATTGAGGCAAAGTCCCGAAATATCAAGAGAAAGAAAAGGAAAAACCAACTGACGTGGCTGAGCATGATGTAATGTCAAAGCGTCGCCCTGCCTTTGTGTTGTCTTCGAAGGGAGATAATACATTGCATGAGGTAAGCTGAGATAACATCTGTGTTCATGTCCAAAAAGTGTCTCAGTATATGTCATAGTGCTACCCTGTCTTTGTGTCGTCCTCGATGGGGGATTACACTTAGCATGAGGAAAGCTGAGATCACTTCTGTCCAAAATCAGGAAAGAAATTCCTTCATATCTGCAATGTTTTGTGGATTCTGATGCTGAAATTTCGAATGCAAAAGCCAACAATTGGGAAATGTCACATAATCTAAAAATTACCCAGAAGTCTCTCAGTATATGTCACAGTGCTACCCTGTCTCAGTGTCGTCTTCGAAGGGAGATTACACAGAGCATGAGGAAAGCTGAGGTCACTTCTGTACACATGTCCCAAATCAGGAAAAGAATCCTGTTATCTGCAACAGTTTGTAGATTCTGACGTTGAAATTTCAAATGCCAAAGCAACCATTGAGACAAAATCACCAAATAAGCCCCAACAGATGAGTCTCAGTATATGTCACAGTGCTACCCTGTCTTTGTGTTGTCTTCGAAGGGAGATAACACAGAGCATGAGGAAAACTGAGATCACTTCTGGTTACATGTTGTGCATGTATTTATCAGATGACCAATTCAGCCTGTACCTGATAGTTGACGCTTGACGGAACACTGAAGCTCTCTGACTTACATGCACTATACCGGCGGCTGTGGTGTAATGGTTTAGGCACTTCGGGTATCACGCAACAGACCCGAGTTCGAGCCCACTGGGGACGAGCATCTACGTCTTTCTGCTGCGATGTCCCTCGAAGTAGCCCGTCTCTTGAATGGCATGGCAGTGTTGCAAAGGACGTAAAACTAAAAACTGAAATCTAAACCAAAATTACGTCACTAGTGACAAATCTTGGCAAATTGCTCCAGTGATAGGTGGTGGTGTTTGCTCAGTTAATAATTGTTTAAATGAACGAGGAAAAAGACATGCTATACTTTACTTTTCGAGAGTTTGCAAACAAGCTCTTGAAAATGTTGCGCAGTGCAAAGATTTCAATTGATGCAATGAATTTCTCCAACTCTTTTACTTTAAGTCTTCTTTTCTGACTTCCACAGAAGGGGGAGAGGGGAGGGGGGCAACGGGGAGGGGGAGCAGGGGGCAGGCGGGAAACGGACAAGACCTGATTACAGAGTAAACCCTTGCCACTGGCGTCTGTGGTTAGCGTCTTCGCATTCCACGCAGAGAACGCCAGTTTGAGGGCCAAACCGGGCAGTTTGTTAGGTCCAGCACATCTTCCTTTTTTCTGCTGGCATGTTGGGCCTGAAAGGCAGGGTCGAAGCAGCCCGTCTCTTAAGTGACCTTTTAGTGCTGCATGGGATGTAAAACTGGTAACAAAACCAAGACAGGTCGAAGTGGCCGTTCTCCTGAGTGATCTTATAGTGTTGCAAGGGACGCATAATCCTGTCCTATTCCGCTGACAGCTTCCATGACATATTTATACGTTCATAAATAGGCTAAGAATTTTTCGCTAGTATCATCAATCGAACACAAAAAAGGAGGAAAAAAGGATTAGTCTAAAAACAGAAGGGCATAGGGACGGAGCTAAAAACAACCAAAACTTCCGATTTTGCAAATTTTAATGGCATTTACAACAGGCATCCTAATCAAAGTTCGTTTGTTCTCGACACAAGGCCAAAACTTACATAACGGACATCTGTTGTGGAATGGTTAGGGTCTTCACCTATCACACCGCAGAGGACGTAAGTTCGAGACCCGCGTGAAGCAATAATTTGTTTGATCCGAGTCTACTCCCACTCCGCTGACAGCTTCCATGACATATTCACACGTTCACGAATAGACCTAATTTCTATTTTCGTTTGGATCATCAACTGGACAAACAGAAATAAAAAAAAACCCGGCGCTGTGGTGTAATGGTTAGGCTCTTCGCCTATCATGCGGGAAGACCCTAGATTGATCCCCCGTCGCGGACGATCTGGGTATTTTTTTCTACTGGGATTTTTCCCTCTCAGCCTGTATTGGCCCTGACAAGCAGGGTCGAAGTAGCCCGTCTCTTAAATGACCTTACAGTGTTGCAGGGGACGTAAAACTGGTAACCAAACCAAACCAAACCAAACCGAATAAAAAAATTGAAAACGAAAACGTTTAGTCGAAAAAATGAGAAGCATAAGGAAAGAGCCAAAACTACCAAAATTCCATTATCTCCCTATTATTTAAGGCATTTAAAGACAGAAATCTTAATGACAATTCATTTGTTGCGACACAGGGCTTAAAACTTACATTACGAACGTCTGTAGAGGACGTGAGTTCGAGACCGCGTGGGGCTTTGAGTTTGATCCGAGTTTATCACCGTTTTTCTTCTCGGACAGTGTTCCCCTTAGACCGCGTTGGCCCCGATAGGCAGGGATAAAGTAGCCCGTCTCCTAAATGACTTTACAGGTTTGTAAGAGACGTTAAACCAAAACAGCAAACCAAATAAAAATTAAAAAAACTCTTGTCCTGCAATGCTGGCGGATTCCATTTCTGCTAATGACAAATTTCTACGTTTATGAATAGGCTTTTTGTTTTTTATTACAATCATCAACGTGATAAAAAAATCGATAAAATCAACCCAAAGATTAGTCTAGTTACTGAAAGACACAAGAAAAGAGCCCAAAACTGCAAAAAATTGACTCAAATTTTGCAAAGTTTGATGGTGTTTAGGAACCAGGAAAAGCATTTAAAAGAACATTCTTTTGCTCAAGTCAAAACTTTTCTTTCTTCAATTAAAAGGCGAATCCTGAGACCGAGCTCTCTGATATTTCATGAGTAATTGTGACCATAGGGTAAAGCGCCTGCCTACGACTGCATAGGCCCCGGGTTCGAATCCAGTGAGGTTTATCCTAATTTTTTACTGAGTTTCTATGGCTCCAACCACCATCTCACCGGAATTGGACGTAACATTTGGAGACCCCGCTTCTTAAATGACCTTGTCGGCGTTAAACCAAAGCCAACCAACCAATCGATTACTGTTTGTACTTTGCCTGAATGGACTCCAAACCAATACCTCAGGCAGTGAAGCTTGAGTTCGGCTTGCTCTCATCCTAACCCTAACCCATGACCATGCCCTAACCTGACTCCACAGCCCCAACCCCAGCCCTGTGACCTCATGTCTAACCCTAACCCAGCCCCAGAGGAGTGACCACCGGTCGACCACGATGTGAATCCATGCCTTGACCTCTACCCAAGGTCATAGTGCTACCCTATCCAGAATGGCAATCCTTACCCCTTACGCTCCAATCCTTATTGGGAACCTTTAGGGGTTGTTCTTTCGTGGTTTGTTGTTGTTTTTTGTTTTTTTGGTTGTTGTTGTTGTTGATGTCTTTTCTCAGTCTATATCTAGCATAGAGTGATTCAATTTTTGCTTTTGTCTATGGGATTTCTTTAACGTTTTCTAAATATTTAAGTTATTTTTTCTTTCCTTTTTACTATTGTCGTCCCAATTATGCTATTGATATCTTATTGAATTACCGTGAATCCTCAACAAAACAGTTTTTTGCTTGCTTGGTTGTTGCTGTCTCTTTTCCGCTATCTCTTTTCCTTTAGGTGATGACCCTAGATGTGTCGGACTTGACCTTGTGCCTAGTCTGAGTGGGAATGACAGACAATACAATTTCTGCTGCACGACAAGGAGTGAGTACGTCAAGATACGAAAGTGTCAATAGTACGGAAACCCTAGAATAAAGCAAAATAAATCCTGGCACTGAAATGACCGTATAGTGTCAACAAAGCCGTGAAACTTCATTATAAAAACCAAAAGGAAGGACCTTACAGTGTTTTTTCCCATGCCCGTTCCTATCTAAGATGACGCTTGTTGGATTAGTAATAATGTGCTTTGTTTGTGCTGAGTCAATGATGAGACTCAGTTAAGCAGTTTAGTGAACTAGTTTCAGCCTTTACATGTAGTTAGTTTGGTAGTGGACAACATTTGACCTCACAGTGTTGATAGTTCCAATAAACGTCAACAGATTAAACTTGAACATGTTTAATGTAAGTGTTTTGTAAGTGGAACTAGAAGCCTCTGCAGGATCGAAGATAATTGGTATTAAAAAATTCTTATTTTAGAATTTTTTTTATTTATTTATGCATCGTTTGTCGCGTGTATGCTGTTGCTACTGCTTCAACTCTCTCTCTTTTGGTTACCAGTTCTACGTCCCCTGCAACACTATAAAGTCATTTAAGAGATGCGCTACTTCAACCCTGCCTGTCAGTGCCAACCTGGGCTGAGAGGGGAAAATCCCAGCGAAAAAAACCCCCAGATCGCCCGCGACCGCGGATCGAACTAGGGTCCTTCGCATGATAGGCGAAGAGCCTAACCGTTAAACCACAGCCCCGGTATTTTTCTCTCTTCAGATGAGGACCTCGTAGCCGTGTCGACCTTGCCCTTGCATCGAGTCTTGTGTGAGAGAGACAGGCAAAGCAAGTTCTGCAAGAAGACATGAAGTTTCTTAAAGATACCACAGTAAGTTCTATCTATGGTGGTAAAATAAGATAAGATAAGATAAGATAAGATAAGATAAGATAAGATAAGATAAGATAAGATAAGATAAGATAGGACAAGAAAGTTAGTGTTGCAATGGAGTTGCCTGACATTACTTTGAGTAGTGATAAGCGATAAAGAAATAAATAAAGACTCTTGGTCTAGCTAGATGGAGGTTGATTTTTATTTATGAGAAAACGTTACATGAGGTCTGGCCTCTCTGGTGTCACTCACTCACTGGCAGGAAGGAAGTGAGCATAAACAAAAAGTACATGTGCACAATAATAAAATTGGTCACTGGGAAACATACAAATATAATGGGAAATAATCCAAGTAATTATGGTGACTTAGCCTAGATACAATTTAGGATTTATTATGTCCCCTTTCCATACAAAAATATATTATAGCTTAGTAATTAAACAGATTCTAACAATGATATGTTCTGCCTGTTCTGAAAGTTTCATGCTTTTCTCAAAAGGTGCACAATTTTTTCGGTGAAGCAGCTGGACCGGTATTTTTTGTGGGTAAAAGTTGTGTTGTTGTTTTTGCCACTCGGTAAATACAGTCATTATTGGTTGGCAGGTGCTCTAGTGTGGTCTGCTCCCTCTACTACTTTATATGTGCTCCTGTTATAGTCCTTATCTGCTTCCTGGCACTGAATTTCTAACCATTTACGTGGTTTCAGTATCGATAGTGCCGTAAAACGTCAACGATAGAAATAAAAATTTCTCGTATTGAAATTACGAGTACCTCACACTGTTGATAGTGCGTGAAGCTTTACTTAAGAAAAATTGACAACAAAGGGAAGGACCTTGCAGTATTGATAGTGGCGTAAATATTCAACGGAAAAAAATGTAATTAATTTGTAGGCCCTAGTGATGTATCGTGTTGCAACACGATAAAACCAGTGTGCTCGTCAATTTTCTTTAACATTTTGAGATATTGGTGTCTTCTTAAACTTTGAACATTTCTCTAGCTCCCTGTGAAAATATTATTAAGTTATCTTGTATAGAAGTCGAGATATTTGCAATTTTAATTACCTAAGATCCAATCACTATCAGAAAGAAAATTAGAAAGAAAATGGCTACTGATGTTTTCTAACTTTCAAAATCATACTCTTTTTCTTTCCAACAATGATTTTTAGTGTAATGTACCATGAAATGTGTTTCTAAGTGCATACAGAAGGTACTTGGTCACTCAAACCAATCATGGTAAAAATTGTCTGAGACCCAGCTTGTTTTGACGAGCGCCTGATTTTATGGCGATGCACCTTTATTGTACTTATTTGGACAGATTAGATGCATAGCAGCTAACTGTGGGGTTGGAGAACATCTTTTTGTTTCTCTTTGTAGGCTGTTATCGTGGTCGCTGTTGTTGTTGTTGCTGCTGATTTTGTTGTTGCTGTTGTTGTTGCAGTTGCTATTGTTTTATCTCCTTTCAGGTCACGACCCTGTAGCTGTGTCGGCTTCATCTTGTATAATGTCTGTGTGGGAGTGACAGACTATACAATTTCTACAACACGACTATGAGTGAGTCGATTGAGGTTCTTGTTGTTTATTTTGTTAGACTAGGTTGGGTTACCAGCTTTACGTCCCCTGCAAGACTGTACGGTAATTTAAGAGACGGGCTACTTCCAACCTGCCTGTCAGGTCCAACCCGAGCTGAGAGAGGAAAATCCCAGCAGAAAACCCCCCAGATCGTCCGCGATCGTGGATCGAACCGGGGTCTTCTGCATAACAGGCGAAGGGCCTAGCCATTACACCACAGCGCCGGTGTTGTTTTTTGCACCTATTGCAACAGTGTAAGCTCTTTAAGAGGAGGACCACTACGACATTGATAGTCAGGGCCAACCCGGGCTTAGAAGGACGCTACATCAAAGCAGAGAGATAGGAGATGTTAGGTAAAGAAATTTACTTACATGGGCCTTGAGCTACTGTCCTCTGCTCGATTGGCAAAGAAACGAAGCATCCGAACCGGCGCTGTGGTGTGACGGTCAAGCTCTTCATCTATCATGCGGAAGACCCGAGTTAGATCCCCGGTCGCAGACGCTCTGGGCTTATTTCTGCTGACATTAAAGTGACCTCACAGTGTTGATAATGGGTGAAACAATAAACTGTCTAGATGGAGATTGACATGCACTCTGGCCTCTCTGGTGCCACTGACTCACACACTGACAGGAAGGAAGTGAGCATAACAAAAAGTACATGTGTACAAATGCTCACTGGGAAACATACACATATAAAACGGGAGATAATCCAAGTAATTATGGTGACTTAGCCTAGATACAATTTAGGATTTATTATGTGCCCTTTTCGTACAAAAGTACATAGTAATTATACTGATTCTAACTTTGATAGTCTCACTTAGTCTTACTTGCTGGGCTATTTTCCCTATCAGTCTGGGTTGGCACTGACAGGCAGGGTCGAAGTAGCCCGTCTCTTTAATGACCTTACAGTGTTGCAAGGGACGTAAAACTGGTAACCAAAACTTACAGAACAGTTCACAGTCGGGTCGGAGGAATCCTTGTGTTGTTACCATCGCTGGGTTACATTATTACATTTGTCTTGTTGTTGCTGCTGCCATTGTTGTTGTTGTTGTTGCTGTTGTTGTTATTGTTGCTGCTACTATCGTTGTTATTACTGTTGCTGTTGTATCATTGTTTTTGTTTCTTATCTTTCTGCCGAAATGATCGTTTAGTGTAGGTAAAGCCGTAAAATCCTAAGCAAGTATATTATATCATTATCTCTCTCTTCAGGTGATGATGCCGTTGTTGTGTTTGAGTGGAAGACGATACAATTTCTGCAACACCACCAGGTTTGTGTACGCCAAGAATGGGACGGTACACAAAATTTAGCTAGGGACCAATCTCGACTTAAACCCCAATAGGCGTTCTTAGGATACTATTGGGGAGGGAAGTTAGACAGCAATAACACTAGTGCTGTGTTGTAATGGTTAGTTGTTTACAGTTAGTTGTATTGGCCCCAACATCTTTGGCTGCTTTAGCTTCTTGGTAATACTGTAGTTTTTTTTCTCCCTTGAGGGTATTCCATTTCTGCTTTTTCCATGCATGTCCTATTGAGGTGTTTGTTTCACTATGTGTATTCATGCTTAGGGAGGAGGGGAAGAAGGAAAAAGATAGGTTGCTTGACATCGCTTTGAGTAGTAATAAGCAATAAAGAAAGATATAAAGACTCTTGGTCTAGATGGAGGTTGATTTTATTTATGGGAAAAATTACATGAGGTCTGGCCTCTCTGGTGTCACTCACTCACACACTGACAGGAAGGAAGTGAGCATAAACAAAATGTACATGTGTACAAATGCTCACTGGGAAACATACAAATACAATGGGGGATAATCCAAGTAATTATGGTGACTTAGCTTTGATACAGTTTAGGATTTATTATGTCCCCTTTTCATACAAAAATACATTGTCATTATACTGATTCCCACATTGATAGTCTTTCTTACAGAACACCGGCGCTGTGGTGTAATGGTTAGGCTCTTTGCATATCATGTGGAAATCCTGAGTTCGATTTCCGGTCGCGGACGATCTGTTTTTTTTATCTGCTGGGACATTTTCCCTATCAGTCCGGGTTGGCCCTGACAGGCAGGGTTGAAGTAGCCCGTCTCTTAAATGACCTTACAGTTTTGCAGGGGATGTAAAACTGGTAACCAAAACTTACAGAACAGTTCATAGTTAGGTCGGAGGCATCCATGTTTTGTTCCCATCGCTGGGTTGCATTATTGCATTTTTGTTGTTGTTGCTGCTGCCATTGTTGTTATTTTTGTTGTTGTTGTTGTTGTTATTGTTGCTGCTGCTATTGTTGTTATTACTGTTGCTGTTGTATCATTGCATTTGTTTCTTATCTTTCTGCCGAAATGATCTTTTAGTGTAGATAGAGCCGTAAAGTCCTAAACTAGTATGTATCATTATATCTCTCTACAGGTGAGGATGCCGTTGCTGTGCTTGAGTGAAAGACGATACAATTTCTGCAACACCACCAGGAGTGTGTAGGTCAAGATTGTTGGTTTTGGGGCTATGTTCGCTTACAACGGTGTACTGTTATTTAAATGGAGGGCCGCTTGGACCTTAGCAGTGATGGAGTGATGGGCCAACTACTAAGCGCCATGGTAATGATATATATAAAAAGAGAGACGGAGATACTCGAATGAATAAAACTGACTTAGTTGTCTCGAACGCCTGCTCTCTGCTAGAAAGGCGAAGAGCCTAACCACTATACGTATTACTCATGTGCAAAAGTAACTTGGGATTTTTTTTCAGCCTGTGCCTTTGCTTTTCGTGTGAACTACAATACCAAACATACACTTTAAGAAAGAAGAATTATCTGGCAACATATCTGCCTATTTTTATTGCAATCCGTTCACATTCGTCAGTTATACAATAGTTTTGTAAAAAAAGGCAGTCGAAATTTTGGTGTCGGAAACAGGCTGGAATGACCTGACTCCAGCAGACATTGTTAAGAGTCCTCGAATTGTGGATAGACCCGTTACTAAGTCGGTGCGTTTTTTGCTCTTTGTGATGTTTCCGACACCAAAATTTCGACTCCATTTTTAAAAAAACTCTGCTTTCGGAAGAGTTCAAGATAGAGCTCATGTTACCAGAAGAATCCTCCGGAACCGGAATATAAAAGAACGGTAGACAAATGTGGCCAGGGACCAATCCCGACTTGAACCCCATTAGGCGTTTTTAGGGCGGTACTGGGGAGCAATAGCACTGGTGCTGTGTTGTAATGGTTGTTTACAGTTCGATGTAGAGACGCCCGCATCTTTGGCTGTTTTAGCCACTTGGTTATACTGTAGTTTGTTTTTTCCATTGAGGGTCATTCCATTTGTTCTCTCTCCATACACGTCTTATTGAGGTTGTTTTTTTCAATGTGTCTATTCATGTTTAGGGAGGAGGGGGAAGAGGGAAAAAGGGAGGTTGCTTGACATTGCTTTGAGTTGTAATAAGCAATAAAGAAATATATAAACAGTCTTGGTCTAGATGGAGGTTGATTTTGTTTCTAAGAAAAATTACATGAGGTCTGGCCTCTCTGGTGTCACTCACACACTGACAGGAAGGAGGTGAGCATAAACAAAAAGTACATGTGTACAAATGCTCACTGGGAAACATACACAAATAATGGGAGATAATCCATGTAATTATGGTGACTTAGCCTTAATACAATATAGGATTTATTATGTCCCCTTTTCATGCAAAAATACATACATGTAGTAATCATACTGATTCTCACATTGATAGTCTTACTTACAAAACACCGGCGCTGTGGTGTAATGGTTAGGCTCTTCGCCTATCATGTGGAAGACCCGAGTTCGATTCCTGGTCACGGACGATCTGGGCTTTTTATCTGTTGGGATATTTTCCCTATCAGTCCGGGTTGGTCCTGACAGGCAGGGTCGAAGTAGCCCGTCTCTTAAATGACCTTACAGTGTTGCAGGGGACGTAAAACTGGTAACCAAAACTTACTTACAGAACAGTTCATTGTAGGGGCGTAGGAATCCTTGTGTTGTTCCGATCGCTGGGTTGCATAATTATTGCATTTGTCTTGTTGTTGCTGCTGCCATTGTTGTTATTTTTGTGGTTGTTGTTATTGTTGTTGTTATTGTTGTTGTTGCTGCTGCTATCGTTGTTATTACTGTTGCTGTTGTATCATTGTTTTTGGTTCTTATCTCTCTGCTGAAATGATCTTTTAGTGTAGATAGAGCCGTAAAATTCTAAACAAGTATATATCATTATATCTCTCTTCAGGTGATGATGCCGTTGCTGTCTTTGCCGTGGCGGTGTTGTGTTTGAGTGGAAGACGATACAATTTCTGCCTCATGACCAGGTGTGTGTAGGTCAAGATTGTTGGTTTTGGGTTTACGTCCCCTTACAACGGTGTACAGTTATGTAAAAGGAGGGCCACTTTGACCTTAGCAGCGGCATGATATATACTAGAAGAGAGACAGAAATACTCGATGAAAGAAAACTGACCTAGTTGTCTCGAACTCCTGCTCTCTTCGCAAAAGGAAAGGCGAAGAGCCCAAACTTTATACGTATTTCTCATGTGCAAAAGTAACGTGAGACTTTGTTTTCAGCCTGTGCCTTTGCTTTCCGTGCGAACTACAGCACACAGCTTACATTTTAAGAAAGGAAAATTATCTGGCTATATGTCTGCCTATTTTTATTGCAATCCGCTTACATTCGTCAGATTTACAAAAGTTTAAGAAAAAAGGGGAGTCGAAATGTTGGTGTCAGAAACATCACAAAGAGCAAAAACGGCACCGACTTAGTAACGGGTGTACCCACAATTCAAGGACTCTTAACAACCGCGCAGACTTATCTGGGTGGGGAGGAGGGAGGGGGCAGGAGGAGGAGGGGAAGAAGGGAGAGAGGATAGGAGAGGAGAAGGGGGATGGGAGTTGTGGTCAAGAGGCTCTTTGCCTGCCGTGCGGAAGACCCGAGTTCAATCCTGGTCGTGGACGATAAGAGGTGGTGGGGGGTGGGTGTTAT
>JAUKPP010247217.1:0-13067 GCA_032273245.1 Phyllaplysia taylori | reverse complement strand
TTTGTCTGAAATTTTATGGAATTTGGTGCAAAAACGACCGAGTTATTGGCATTTTAGAGGGTTCTGGGTTTTTTTTTACACCTGTTACCTTGTACTTGTAGTGTAGCAGAATTGTAGTATAAATCATTAGAACAGTTTTGAAATGGTTTTTGTTTTCTCCTTTCAGGAACTATCTGGCAACTTGGCTGAGCACAGTGGGGCCCATGGTCGGCCTGGAAATTTCTCCTCGCTATGTAGTCCAATGAGATGTGTAGAGCTATGTGAGATTTGAAATTCTTAAGACACAATGTGTGAACAAGTTGGAGTGGAAGGTACACTCAATAGTCTTGGGCTGTCTTGAATTGAACAAGCTCTGAGTCTGAAAGCAGGATGGTCACATTCAGAGTTGAAGCTGAAAACAGCTTAATTGGTTGTACTACAATACATGCGGGTTGAAATCTCTCTATTTTAACTTGGCTTAATGAAGTCAATGATAGCCATGGTGAGACCCTTGTTTGTAAAAGCAACTTGACTAAAGCAATCCTGTCGATTCATTGGCACCAAGAATGTCAAGACAAGACTGGGGGGAATGGCAACACCAGAATGGGTGACCTCTGCTCTGTGTCCTTGAGTAAGGCATCATTTCGTTGTTTTACATAAGGGCGAATAGTACAATGACTGTAGTGGGGTATTCACCTCTTTGATAAACAAACAGCGATCTGTAGCTCACACAGACACTGCGCAGCAGGAAACAGCGATGATGTTTGTTGTTTTTACTTTTCTGGACAAAGCTGTGGAGGGAGATCCCAACTGATAAGCTAAAGCTTGACTGAAGCATTCCTGTTAAGGTCCGTTATTTTCGCTCATGTGTCTTGTCTAGTGGATTCGTTGATTTTAGTTTCATTTCCATAGCAACAGTCTAAGGTCTGTTTACACTCTGTAGTCACACAGGTGGAAGGACAAAAAACCGTAGAATAACGCGCAGCCAGCCGTGACGCAATCCGGTTTCATAAGTCTGGCGCACATGAGTTACTGGCTGGGGGAATTTAGGTTTACGCATATATATAAATATAATGCACCGAGTGACTACGAAGTGTTAAGAGACAGGCCAGTTTGATATCCCCTGCAACACTGTGAGATAATTTAAGAGGCAGGCTACTTCGACCGGGCCTGTCAGGGCCAACCCAGGCTGAGAGGGAAAAAATCCCAGCAGAAAAAAAGCAGATCGTCCGCGCTCTGGATCGAACTTGGGTCATCTGCATGATAGGCGAAGAGCCTAACCATTACATCACAGCGCCGGTTAGGCCTACTTGAGCAAGAGGTGTCAACCATAGCTCACATAGGTGCTGCACGTCAACTCATGATATTTGTTCTTGTCAGTATTGAATGAAGGACAAAACACTTTTATGCATATCCTTTTACCATAAGTATTAGTATTGTCAGAGAGCCTATATTTTGAGAGGACAAACAGCCCTTGACAACAGTGACTGGCCGCGGACTACAATTTCCAAGTGCGGATCACCATTCTCATTTGCCACACTTTCTTTTATTATCCGCATTTCGATTGATACGACCGGATTTCATGGTCAGAGGCTTTGTTTCTCCTCTCAAAATAAAGGCTCTCTGATATTTTTACTTATTGTTTGTATTATTGAGTTCATTTGATTTATGTCCATGATGCCTTTGTAAATAAAATTTTCTGATGGGGATGAATAAATTAATGATTTATGATTAAAGTTTACTCTTCTTGGGTTTTTTTCTTTTCTGGAAGGACAGTGGTAGGCTAGTGAAGTAAGTGTAAGAAAAAGATGTGTTACCACACTTAAATTTTAAGTCCAAATCTTTGTGGTTAATAATGTGGATGAATTGTGAGTACAGTCGAACCTGTCCATAATGGTCACTTAAGTCAAGAGGCCGTTATGGGCAGTTGGCGCTATGGAGAGGGTTCTAGTCAGGGTCACTTACACATGATGAAACTTAATTCTCACAAACTACAAGCAAGCCTCCATCAACCACACAAGCTGAGTTTAGTTGCCTACACTGCAAGTTGTTGGGTGTCAAGGAAAAGTGGCCGCTAGTACAAATGGCAGCTATGTGGAGATGACCACTAAGGCAGGTTCGACTGTACGTGATAGATTGTTTATCAATCAAACTGATGAAGTTTGCTGGTTTCGGTTTAAAAGCGGGCAACACTGAAGTAATGTAGAAGAGGAAGAATTTCCGATTCAGTCCTCTCCCACATAATGGGGCAGGAGACAAAAAATCTCATGAAACCTGTAATGTAAGTAATGGTTCGGCTCTTCACCTTTCACACAGAAGATCAGGGCTCAATCCCAAAGTAGGGATGAGCTTCAGCGTCTTTCTGCCTACATTCATCCCTCTGGCTTGGTCCTGGCAGTGACAGGCAGGGTCGAAGTAGCCTGTCTCTTAAATGACCTTACAGTGTTACAAGTGACGTTAAAGTAAAAGCCATTCCAGAAATCACAAGGTCTAAATGTCTGATATTTTTTACACTTAAGTTGTTAACTGGATGCAACAATCCAAAAAACATGCAAGCTCTCACTTTTTCAACAGGGTAAAAAATATTGTGTTCATTCTACACGTATCAATAACCCACTCTACTATTACCGGTACTGCTTTTAAAAAAAAAACAAGTGGAAGACACATAAAATACTAAAAATTGGACTTCTGTGTGTGTGTGTGTGTACATGTTCTACCACTCCACTAATGATATAATAAGATAAAACTGACCCCAGGAGAAAATAAGGCAAGTCTTCAGCCCTCTGACAAACTTTAAAAATACTGTAGTGATTATTGGATTGTTACTCCCAGGAAGCTGAAAACATTTGACTTCAAAGTCTTACGGAAGACTACACAAACTACACAGGCACAGATAAAAAATCCACACTCAATCCTCAAATAAAATGTATGAATAAAGTCTTAAATACTTTAATAATGCAAAAACTATTAAATTAGTAACACAACAAACTTGAACTTGAAGATCTGCCGTGATGTATAAAAAGACAGTCAATATTGTGCAGTCAATATGAATGTGAAGAAAACTCAGATCAAAACTGAAAACAAACAAGACAGTGCAATAAAAGAAACTATTCAAGTCATGAGATTTCAAATCAAACATACAAGTGCATAGACCACAATACAGTAGTCTACGCCTAAGATCCCACAGCTTTTGGTTTCGTTCGCATTATAACATTCCGCAGTTTTAAGAAAACAGAATTTTTACTATCTATACTTAATACTATTTCTGTTGGGTAAGTGTTGGTGTCGTGAAAAACTAATAAACCACTAAAAGTAAAACCTAAGGACTGAAAAAATTTACACTGGAATAATTTGCCCTACAGTTTGATTTTGATCATGTTCTTTTTCAACTCTTAACTCTATGTACTTTAATTTTTACAAATTTAATTATTTTATTGACGCTCACTTGAAAATTTGGTCTACGCTATATCTTTCACTTCTCCATACTTTCACTATGAATGCGGCTTTCAGAATAGTGATTATGAGTGCGTTTCTGAAAAATCAGAAAAATTGCTTTCCTGGGTTGGAGGTTCTGGGGGATTGGGAAAAGTTCCAAGCGTCGGTTCCAATTACTGTGGCAGTGGGCTTAGTGTCTAAGAAAAGTATGCTGGAAAGATTGACAGAGAGAAGGATACGTCGGGTAGGCCTATCACATAGGTACTAGGTCCATGGCCTACCATTGTTATGGTAGCGACAAAATTAGTAGTATATAATCTACTACTACTACCGTACCCGTGCAAAGAACGGGGATTTACACAAGTAATATTTAAAAGTCACCCCTTAGATCCCGCTTTGAAAGGGCTGACATGTCTACGGTCCCGAATTAAAGAAAATAGTTTACAAAACGAAGACCCAGAGGCTCACTGATTGTTCAAATTGTACGACCCGTCAGGCTATCAATCATCCACTCTCATGAATTTGATTAAATCTCTCTCTGTTGTTAAGCTCGATTATGGGCGGGGGTAGACTCCGTACAACCTCCCCCTCTTTCCCTTATCTCTCTCTTCCTCTCTACTACCCCTTCCCCTTGATAATTCGGCTAGAGTCCCCTTCGCCTAAGGTCCCGCGATTTCCCTGCTCCCATGCACCGGGATCTTAGGCGTAGACTATCATACTGCTTGCATCCCCTTACACAGGAGAGACTCAAGAACATTTTGTTAAAGCCGTACACAGTAGGCCTATCCCAGCCACTGCCTTGCCACTCTCTATAAAATTAAAACTACAACAAAGTGAAAACACACACATACATGTACAAAAAAATATTTCCTTCACAGACACAAATGAAATATTGATCTGGTGTATTTTGAAATCATACATCCAGTATAAAAGTAAGGAAATAGAACATTTTTCAAGAAATTTAATATCAAACCAACTGAACACAGGTAATAACTACCAATATAACGTGGATCCAGGAAATTATATTCATACTATCTACGCATATTATTTGATTTAACTCGGTGAGATCCAGTATAATCCCATCATTAGATTTCATAAATATTATGTGACGCACTAAGTTCAAAGTGTTTGAATTCCAGAGTTTGGCTCAACCTTTTAAGATTGTTTACATTCAGTTTCAAATGACATTACATCCAACCATCTTTGCAAAGGGCACAAATGATGTTGTATAAAACATTCTTGAAAAGCGTGAAAGGCAACAAAAAACAACTATCAAAAGCCCAAAGATGATGAACTAGCAAAAAAAGTTCAGGGCACTGTTTTGGGAAACAACCCTAGTGACACACTGATATTATGATTTACACAATTCTGATTTGTATTGTTAGCACAATAAATCAAGTCAGCATTCAGGAATAACGAAAAGAGAATAAATTTTACAATAAATCAATCAGTCTCTTTCAGTCTTTAAAACTTTAAATAACATGTTGACTTATTCACTAAAAGTTTGGAAAGACACCTGCCATATTGCAAATTATAAAAAATTGATAAGCTGAGAGTAGTGAGAGTAAGAGAATGATTTTGACACGACTGAAGTTTCGTTTGATTGATTGAGTTTGGTTTCTAGTTTTACGTTCCTCGCATCACTGTGATTTATTGTAAAAGATCATCTACTTTGACCCCGCCTGTTGGGGCCAACCCCAGCTAAGAGGGACAAATCCCAGCAGAAGAGCACGGATCATCCACAGTGGGAATCAAAAACGAGTCTTCCACGTGATAGGCAAATAGCCTTACCATTACACCACAAACGCCAGTAATTTCGTTAGAGTAAAAAAGTTTGTGATGATATAGGGAATCCTGTCCCTCTGCAACTCTTCTTAAACATTAGGTATGTGTATCAGTGATGGTTTCTCTGGAAATTATATCTATGGTAAAATATCTGGACAGCTATCATGGGCATACAATCTTATGGGATAAAGAGTTCACATTATATCAAATTTTGTATAGTTTTTCCCCCTCAAATGTGCAAATCCATGGTTTCAAATAACACATTGCAGGTTCAAATACCACATTAAGCGCCCAAAAATATACAAATTGATGTCGCACATGTCACGAGCAAGCTCAAATATACACATAGCAAACTCTAATGCCACAAAAGTAAATATTATCAAATGCCAAATAAAATGTACCGGTACATAAGTTTACATTTGAATTTTCTATTTGTACATTTACTTTTGCAAGTGACGTCACCATAGGAAAACTCCTATTGAATATTTCAAGTTTCAATGTGGCATTCAGCTTCCTATTAATATGTGGTATTTGAATTTGCTACGTGTTATTTGAAACATCGCATTTGCTCATTTGAGGGGAAAAAATATCTAATGCTTTTTCTCAATACCGGTGCTGAATTAAAAAATTTGAAGATTTTGTGGGGGGGGGTTCGATAAAAACTAAGAACAATAATGATCCCAATTATGATAGAAATATACACTTAAGGCAAGGTGGACGAAATATATCGCTAAATAATTGTTACTACTGTGTCATGTTGAAATGTCTAGCAACATGGAAAACATTACATGGAAAAAGGAACTTGAATATAGATAACATATTTGCATTTTTGCCCTCAATACCATTTGACTGTCAAATAAATTTGCTTTGATAAGCAGAATCCATGTTATTCATTTATTCTTTTTTTCTTTAACAGTCATAGAGACAAAAATCTATGTAAAAGGAATAGACACAAGATCAATAATTTCCACTCTCTATTACAAATACTTTAGTAATAAGGTGGCAACTAAATCATCTATATAGAACACTCACTACATTCTATACGCCTACTATGTATGAGGAAACCCTCTCAGTTTAAGTCGCCCCAAAAGATGCATTTATTCAGTGATCAAATTCAGTGACTGAAAAAATAAGAGTATTTGTGGTATCTGCTACCTCGATCAAAATAAACTAAATCTATTGATGAATTTGTCCAGAATGAAAGAAGAAAAAGCTGGATAAAAGCATGTAGTGTTAAAATAAGGCATGGCAAGGTATACATTATATTTTTTTAAAAGACATAGAAAAGGTCCCAGAAAGCATACAGAGTTGTAGGTGACTGAGTAACTTAGGAAGGTTTTTCTCCTAAATGCGATACTTCATTTCACATCAGTAGAATGATAGGGTTATTTCTCCATTTTTGGGGATGCAAACTTGTGATGATTGCCATCAAATTATTGACTCAATACAACAGTTTGCACAATAATTTCATCTCATACAAAAATACAGTTCCGAGATTGAACCTTGTCATTCTAAAGGCATGAT
The DNA here is from genome assembly GCA_032273245.1 of Phyllaplysia taylori. Classification (NCBI taxonomy): domain Eukaryota; kingdom Metazoa; phylum Mollusca; class Gastropoda; order Aplysiida; family Aplysiidae; genus Phyllaplysia; species Phyllaplysia taylori. Next base: position 6,344 of record JAUKPP010247217.1, on the reverse strand, counting down.
TTAGTGCCACAAGCAAAGTGATAAGGCCCACTGGAATGATGAAACACAGAGTGGAAGGTGAATAGCACAAGCACAGGAATTTGATTGCTTGTGACAAACAAAAAGAGAAAATAATCTCTTGCAGCTCACATGACCAGTTGCTGCATCCTGTTAGCATCACATGTGTGAAATTTCCTCTAACAATGTGCGCCTTATAATAACAATTTACTGCACACCACAAACTTCCAAGTGGGCATAAGTAATACATGATGCGTGTGACATACAAATGTGGATTGCTCAAAACGTAAAGGACACAATGATTTGCTTACTCACAACTCTTTTTAATATCATTACAGATTTATTCACAAAATAAGTTAAATATTTTGAGATCATATTCACTAAAAAAAACAATAAATGATTTATTTTCAATTGTGTCCTTTGTTGTATAGCTTCTATATATGAAGATTATTTCAATGCACTGAGTATTCAATGTCAACACATTTTACGACCTTCACATGTGCTGAATGAAGCCATTGTGTTAGCAAATTCAATTTGATTCAAAACTCATGCACATATTACATCATTGATCGTTCTATGCTCTATCCAGTGTAACTCCTTAAATTTCTCATGATCAACTATGAGATTACAATGAGGCATGAAGTTCTTCCACAATTCACGAGGGTTGTCCACATTCGCATACATAATTTTTTCTTGTCAAAAGACAATATATATATAATATATATTTTGCCCGTCAATGTCAAAGGCCTATGGGAATTACATTTTTTTTCCCCTTACATATGACATCAATTGCATAGAAAATTGACATGACCAGTTTTAATTTTACATAGTTAATTAGTGATGGAATGGTGGGCCAAAGAATCTTCATGCAACAAAAAAGTTGAATTGTCCAAAACTGACTCAGGCAATTTTGGGGCTCTTTACGAAAAGGGGCCAGATGTCGCACAGACACAAAGTAAGACATTTAAATAGAAAAAATGTCAATATACTTTAGGATTCCTTTCTTTCAATTGAAAAGCTTCAATGATACGTGATCTATCAATGCTTTATCGATCTGAAGACTCTAAATTTTGAGATCGTGTTAAGGGTGAAATGGAAACAAATTAAAACTTTTATTGTAATTTTCTCAAAACTTCATTTTCACAACCAGGGTAAGAAATCAATACAAAAATTGCCATGTCTTTAAAACTAATGAAGCTTTATAGAGATGATTTGAAACACAAAATTATGTATAGACATTCCAAAATCAGAAACACCAGAATGCAGAATTTGATTGAGGATTTTGAAGATTTGATTACCAGTTTTACCTCCCCTCTAAGGTCATTTAAGAGACGGGTTACTTTGACCCTTCCTGTCAGCGCCAACCCAGGCTGAGAGGGAAAAATCCATGCAGAAAAAAACCCAGATCATCCGCGCTCCTGACCAAACCCGTGTCTTCCGCATGACAGGCAAAAAGCCTATCCATTACACCACAGCACCGGTGGATTTTGAAGAAATTACTGCTCTTAAGAGAAAATATCAAATGGCAATACTGTTGGGGTTGTTTGCTTGTTGTTGGCTTTTTTTTTTTGGGGGGGGGGGGGGTATAACACATGTATGATGAGGAAAATACTATTGCCCAATGCTGTCTCAGTGTGATGCAATATATGAGTATCATAAACTGGAAAGATGGTTAAACAAGGAGAACTGTGCAAGACATTATCAGAGGTGGAGTTGCTTGTGCCACGCACACACACACCCACAAATAAACACACATGCAAATTTTACCAAGTATGTAGGTAAATACACAAAAACCCAGTTATAAGGACAATTCTTTTTCAAAACTTCTTCTCGCCACTACTTTGCAAAATAAATATAAAAGGACATCAATGCACAAAAATGTTACCTAAAGTGACCTGTGCCCTACTTCTAAAACATCATAGAGGGAGCACTAGAATGCAAAATTTGATTGAGGATTTTGAAGAAATTGCTGCTTTTAAATGTAAATATCAAATGGTAATAATCATTAAAATATAAGTCTATTTGTACCAATACAATTTAGTATAAATAAACTCTTCCTTTAATTTCACAGAAACGACACTTGCTTGCTTTCAGATTGATAAATTAGCTCTATCAAAGACGCAAGGCATGCCATTAGCAGGGCTTATAAGACACTGAACATTTGAGGTAAGCCACTTGGAATTAAATTGGCTCCCTGGTGGAATGTTCTGGAAAAGAAAGGTTCATAATTTCTCATTGCTTATCTTTGGTTTGGTTAACAGTTTTACCTCCCTTGCTCACTGCTGATAATCTCATACTGTTGTCGACAGAGATGTGGATGATCAAGTCAACGCCTATAAAGTGACTGAAATTTTCTGCATATTGGTGCTTTTGTTGATTTTTTTTTTCTTCAAAACACATTTCAGCTGCATCTTCTAACAACTACATGTATTTCATCTAACAGGACATAAAAAAAACATATCCATCAAAGTCAAAGTGGAGTGCAATAAAGCATAAATATCTCTATCACACAACAGCACAACCGTTCAGAACTTTTGATTGTAATAAAGAAAATAAAGTGTAAAGGTCATGCTAGAAAGCAATATTTTTATGAGAGCTGAGAAATGGTCATTTTGCAATAAGATTATATATATAGGCCTGTATATATATATCAGTGGGTTTTCTGCACAGATTCTCTTAGCGTTTACAGGTCAAGTTGATTTTATTAGGTGGGTAATTTTTACTGTGGCAAACAGCAAACTTTAGAATAATAATTTTGGTTCACATGCTCAGAGAACAGGTACATATAGTTCACACTTTATCTTCTATAGAAATATCGGCTATTGCATAAACGTGTCCAAGCAGATAGACTGGCAATGTTGACGATAAGACCACTGGGCTCAAAATAATTTCTAAAACACATATGTGATGATGAGTACACACAACAAAACATAAAAGAAGGCATAAACTTAGACATAAATTTGTAATAATGTGGAAATCAATTACAACCTTTTTCATAAGAATAAGAACATCACTTGGAAAGCATATGAACATTAACAACAGGGTGGTTATAAAGCCAATAGACATGCTATTTTAACACTAGTATTTTTATCCCGTAGGGCAAGTGGGGTGCCTAGGTTTGGTTACCACTATTTAGTTTTTGTGAATTTGTTGACATTCCTTTGTGTGTCATCCAATGTACTCAGTGGTAAACAGTGTGTTCAGAATGTGGTTACGCCACGCCTTCATGTAAATTTCATCAACTCTCACAAGGACTCAGCAATTATTTTTTTCATCCATTTCTTTTATTGTGTGGATTATTTGTTGCCAAGAATGACAAAACAAATAGGAAATATGAATGTCATTAAACTCCACAAGATCTGCAACCATTCGTCTTAATCAAAATGCAAACTATGAGAATTATTTCTTTTTGTTCTCGATATTGAATACGTCCGTGAATGACTGTCTGATTTGCCATGACAACTGACTTTATTAAACACCCTGTAGGTATAAAGTTATACATGTAAAGCTTTTCTTTGGATCATCTTCTTTTTGTAAAAAAAAAATAGTTTGGCAGGATGACAAATTGCACCAGAGCCATCAATTAAAACTCCAGGATGCGGAATGAATGACAACATGCAAGATGCAAGAAAACTGCAGTCCTGTCATAGCCTTAAATGACAATGTTCCCCTAAACACAGATCACATCACGACTTCAAACACAGAAAAGTAATCCATGCATGTATTTTAAATAATTTCTAAATGACATAAAGTTTGTCAGACATAGATGATAATGAGGAACTGTCTGTCAATGGATGATTGCTTCAAAATCATGCTGGTGCTATTTCATCAAATACATGTATTTGTGACGGTAACAAAACCATAAACATTTTTTAATACATAATAGATAAATATTTTATATAAATATTATTTCATTTCTTGTCAATATATCAACCTGCTTACCATTCTTGCTATACAGTGGATCTGAGCCTATCACAATTACTAGCCATGTAAAACTAAAAAAATAACCAGCAGAAAACTCCACTGTAGCTCTAATTCACACACATACTCTCATCTATACTCAAACTTTCCCATTGAAGTCTGGTGTAACTGTACCTCAGTATGATTTCCATTTTAATTACTGGTATTGAACACTCCACAAAACATCCTCTGTGTGGCTACATAAGTATTACCCTCATCAATAGTAATTACCGCTATCAACCTTTCCAGGAGAAGTCCATGGTAACTAGATGCGCATAATCTTCATTAATTGTAAATATCACAGATTTTCATGAGTGCATGCATAGATCATTCCAAAATATTATGTAGCATGGCATTTATTACCTGATCTCGTTTCCATCTTGACTATCTACTGTTCTTGTGATTTCATACATTTTGGACCATGCATTATGTTTGTTGTAGCAGAGCTTCATCTAATTAACACTCTATGGATCCTCTGCTGCTACTCTTATTTACAAATCGGGATATCAAAGTTCTAATGGTCAAGTATACATAAATGTTAGAACCGAATCTAAGTATTTGGTTCTTTTTTATATAAAAAAAGGACACTTGCAGGCTCTGATTGATGATGTTACTTTTTACTAAACATTTTGTTGGTATAGCCTTTACACCAGGACATTTGATATCTTATCTCTGAGTAGACTATACCCCATGTATAAGCATATATGACACTAGAAGGTCTGCATAGAGTGAGCAAGGAAGTCAGATGAGGCTGTGACTACTCAATAGCAAGCAGACCTGGAGAGATCCTTCAGTTTATATCATGATCTTTATATTGCAGATTCCAAACCACATGGCTTATTCAGCGAATATTAATATCAACAATTTTGTGGATTTCAAAGCATGGAATTTGTCATAACATTAAGCCATGACAATAAAATAGAAAATATGTAAATGGATTTTTCAAGACCTAAAAAAACAATCAAACTTAAACAGAAAATACACCAGATCTTTGTTGAAAATAACCTCTTTTGGTACTAGTCCATAACTCTGAAGCCACACTAGCACCACTCTCTACTGCACTAACCACACAGCCTGTGATACTTCTGGGATGTGTAAGATGATGCTGAGACACAGTGGCTGCAGCAAGAACAGTACACAGCAGCACAGGAGGAAAGTTACACATAAGTATAGACAGGTGGAAAAGACCTTTAGAGTATAATTTCTAATAAAAAGTAACAATAAAAGAAATCTGATATATAATGCATATTCCTCACACAGCAAGCTATGTGATCAATTCTTATCCTAGCAGACCAAATAGCAATCAGAAAATATCTCACACACATGCAAGCAGCCATTCTACACTGGAGGCATAAACCCACCACCATATTGTCATGTACCCATTTCAACAAGTAAATCTGTCTCCCTTTGCACATCCAGAACCTTCAACTTTAATTTTAAACTGCCCAAATACACAATGGCACGGAGACGGGTGACTTGCAGAGTGAACACGCTTTTGTTTAAAACTACAATAATTTTACCCTTCACCCATATTTCATTTGGATCAGTTCTTTGAGACGTAACAAGCAATATAACACAATAAGTATCAAAACTGTTCATGCACTAAACAATGGGTGAAAAAACATTAATCAGGCAAAGAAAAGGGGAACTTAAGGTACCGGTAGTCACAGATTCAAAGAAAAGAAATATTGGAATGCTCTGATGCCAAAGCGTGGCTTGGAAACAGAAAATTAGAGCCCAAAAAAGTGCTGAAGTGTAAATGTCTGGACACACAAAATATAAATATAATTCTTGTAATAGACTCACTCTTAAAATATTTGTGAGTCAAGAGAGAATTTACAGATATTTCAAAGGCACAAATTTACCAAATATCAGTGACAGCTGCCTGGGATAAAAAAGAGCCCAGAATACTCGCACAGAGGTAATATCATGGCATGATACAAATTAGATTAGCAAGTCAGGTGGCAGAGGAGAGGAAGTGAAAGAGGCAGCAAGGCAAAAGAAAAGCTGAGTAAGGGAAGGAGGAATTGAGCAGAATCAGAGGAGGCAAGGGAGAGCAAGTAAGAGGAGACAGTAGGGACATCGGAAATAAATAAGAGAAGAGGGATGGAGGTACTGAGGAGAAAGGGGAGAAGCAGGGAAGGAGAATAGAGTAGTAAGGGAGGAAGGTGGGGGTAAATGGGAAAGGCAGGCAGCAAAAACCCATGGATAAAAAAAACTTCTTTTGTTCAGTATTGGACGGCATATTGGCATTTTTACATGCCAAAGGCAGATGGATGTTATTTTTGTTGAGGTTAAACAGCACTATACACCGGAGAGAAGGACTACGAGAGAGGAAACTTACCTCCCTTTATGACGCATCTTTTCAAAAGTTGCGCTACCCTGCT
>JAUKPP010247194.1:0-19172 GCA_032273245.1 Phyllaplysia taylori | reverse complement strand
CCCCCCCCCCCCCCCCCCCCCCCAGATAGAAAACTCTCATCCTCTGAGTGATCGACGAAAAACCTTACAATTACACCACAGTCCACAGACACCAATGGGAAATGATGAAATAACCTCATGTCTCTTCGAGGTATTCTGATACATTGATTCAGACAAACTAAAGCAAATGGTTTGTTTGAAACTATTAGGTAATTTTAGTGCTTGGAAATAGACTAAGAAGTAGAGACAATAGACATTAGAAGAAGGAGCAGACCACACCAGAGTATATCCCATCCACCCACGGGCAGATATATTTTAGAAGTAAACAAGGCTGTTGTTCTTCTTGTTCCCAATCAGGGCTATTTATTGTAAGTAGTCTTCACAATTGTCAGATCCCTGGCAGCCTAGCTCTGTACCCAAGGAGTGGAGAGCCTTAAAATTATCCCTTTGATACTGCCAGAGTACAATGTAGTCTCAACACTTTTTTGAAACAGAAATAAACGAGGCAGATTTATCATAAAAGAAATAAAGGTAAATTTATCATAAGTAAATGAAACATTCACATGACATTCACCAAGCCCCCTTAATCACAACTGACAACATACCTGAGGGAACACAGAAGACTCGGCTTTGATGGCCACACAGAAAACTCCCTTGTGATTATCCACCCACTTCATGGTAGGAATCTGAACCTGAAACAACAAATAGCATGAATTGAGTACATAAGCAAAAAATATTGCAGACCAAACTGCTTTAACTTTATTTTTTCTGAATACTAGAAATATAAAAAAAAATGTTGATAAAAGAATGAAATAGACCAAAAATCCAACCAGTTAAAGCTTAAGTTTTCAGAAATGTTGTCCTTGATCTATTTGAATAAAAGCTGGCAATTTTTTTTGTAATTCAGAAATGGAAGTTTTTATGTTTTGCATTGTATTGAATCATCCAACTTGTTTGAATAACATATGAGAGAAAACAATGTTGAGTCAAAAATAAGACCCATGTTCACAAGCAGGGTCCCAATCATTTACTTCTCTAATAAAATACAGAAATACAAATACTGTTGTTTGTTCAAGGGTTATATTGTATAACAAAGAACAAAAACATCAAACAAGCAGTATGTGTTATCTGGTTTGGTTTTTAGTTTTACATCCCTAGCAACACTATAAGATCATCTTTAAGAAACAGGCTACTTTGACACTTCCTGTCAGGGGCAACCTAAGCTGAGAGGGAAAGATCCCAGCAGAAAGACGCAGATGCTCATCCTCCCAAGGGAATCAACCCATGTCTTTTGTGTGATAGGTGAAGAGCCTAACTGTTACACCACAGACATGAGAATATTATGTTTGTGTGTCATGCACAAGCTTCACTTACATCAGGGTTGTGTAGAGAGTAGTTAGGGGACGGTCGCTCCACAGACACGGGAAGATTGAACTCTCCACTGACTAGTCGACCATCTCGGTACAAAGGAAGCCACTGGAAAAAATATGAGTGGTGATTAATTCAATAGCAAACTTTCATATAGTTGTCATATCAGAGACTTACTACATGCTAGATAGATGTTATCTATTTTTAAAGGTGACGGCGTCTTTTGCTGTTTTAGCCTCTTGTGGCTTACTTCATGCATTAAAAGTTTATTTTTTATTTTTCAATATACAGTGCAGTTACAAAGAACGATCCGATTTCATGACACAATATTTTTATAAGGAAAAGCAATGGGAAACTCAAGATAAGTCACATGTATTTTACTTACCATCAACTTTTTACAAGTATTCAATGTGGCTACCACCAGCAGCATGGGCAACATCAATGCATGAGAATTCATCCCAGACACGTTTACACAGTCTGGGATAAATTCTCATACATTATAATATCATTTTATAATACAAGAAGCAGATCAGATAAGTATGTGACCATAAATGTTATCTTCACTGACCGTGTAACCAACTGGGACCTCAGTGGGTGTGGGTTCGTTTTTCTTGACCTGGCAACTGATGTGGTAGAAGGTGAACAGCAGATGATGACTTTCACTGAGCCGTGCCGGCAGTTTGATTTTCACTTCCTCATAGAAGTCTGGAGATCTGAGGAAATTCAAAGTTCGAGAATATTGCTGCTGTGTTGGAATAATGTATGCATTATGTTTTTGCTTTCTTGCTCTTTGTTGTGCTACTAATCCAGTTGTCTTTGAGCATCAGCCCATTAACTGAATGCCTCATAATATAATCAGTGAGTACATCTATTCATTTCTTCAGTAAGTACAAAGATTAGAGTTTTTTTCATAATGATAAAAAAAACTTACATAGATCATTATTCACACTGGTTACATGCCTTCATCTTACAATGTTAAAACACACGTTTACATGAGGTATAAAATTACATTTGCACATCTTAATCCCTGACTTCTCAACAAAAAGTTTTGGACAAGTATATTTTGCCCTCTACTTAAAAAAGGCAAGGTGAGCAAGCCCCCAAAAATAGTATGACTATCTGCAGCATTAGTGGCGTGCTCTATAAGGAATGCACCAGTATGGACAAACTAGAGAGGATTAAAAACACAAATTCCAACAGAACGCCATAAGACTTGACTTACTTGTTATGGTATGTGACAGCAGCAAGCGCCTCTCTTGTGAACTCTGGGCAACTCGACTTGCCAAAGATGATCTGCACCAAATACAAACAAGAAGAAAATTAGGTTCAGAGGATTGATTTCTTTATAAAGAGGTGAAAGCTTTGTTCTAACTGTTCTTGCAAGAGAGGTACTTGAAAAACTTAGCAGCTTTCTGTCTTGCCAGGAAAGGTTGATACACTAGTCTCAGGATTTTTGCATGGTTATTGGGAAACAGAAAAATCATGACCACAGGTAGATTGTAGCAAAGGGCAAAGACTGCTTTAAGTTTTAAGTTAAATGCTTAAAAACCTGCTATTTCTAGACAGCCACGGAGAAGGAAGAAGGAATACCAAAGACAGTCTACGTTTTCATAATCCTTACCGGTAAGGCAAAACTTTCATCCTCTCCACTGAGGAACTGCACTTTGACGGCCAGGTTACGGGCTGAGCCTTGACGATTTGCAAAGTTCAGGCTCTTAGGGTACACGTACAGAAGATTCCTGAAAACAAAAGGAACTTTCTTTATTAAAGTCCAAATATTCACTGACATAAGGTAATGATTCACACTTCCGAATGCATATGCTTTATGTTAAGAACATCAAAATAGATTCTTTGAAAAAAACTCAGCTACAATGATAAAAAGGAGTGTAGCAACAGGCAAAGAAGCTCTGAAATCTCTGCATTGGTCCAATTTTTCAAACAGATACATGTAGAGTTTCCCAATGGGATAAAAAAAAAAAATGATTGTATTTTCATTTTTATTATCTTATCAGCAAATTCCCACATTATGAAAGAATCAATGAATTAAAAAAATGTTTAGTTTACAAAATGGATTCATTTTTGCTCTCATATTTTAACGTTTTCATCGGTTGATCTTTATATAAGCTGCGAGTTTAATAAATTATCCAAATATCAAAACAATATGCAACTATCTGTACAAATGTGTGTTATCTATTTCAACAGTGCATAAGAAACATAACCAACGTGACAGTTAAGCAATAGATTTGTACTGGATAGAGAAAATAACCAGACAATCATTAAAGAAATCTTCACTCATGTAATATATTATCCACTAAGATGTGAAACTCAGATTTTACCTACACAACTTCTAAACACATAACCCATCAATGTAAGGGCACTCCCTCTTTCCTTCATCCAGCACTTACCTGTAGATTGTGTAGGGAACAAAGACCTCTCTAGATGGGAACTCTAGGATCTCTTTGGTGGGCCGGCCAGACTCGTCCGGGTAAGGTTCCACTCGCAGGAGCTCCGGGGTCAGGCTGTACTTGGGCTCCTCCGGACACGGAGAGATGTCCAGCTTGAGCATCACTGAGGTGCAGCAGTATCAGTCAGTATAAGAGCTAAGCTTCACATAGGAAATTTGGATATTTTAAAGACTAAGAGGGCTATCCAAAGAAACTGGTTCTGACGAAATCTAGTTTTAAGTATTCAAGAAGTGCTTGGTTTAGTTAGAAACTAGAAATTTTACATTCCTGACGAAATAAATATAAGATCTGGCAAAATGTAACTTCACATAATGAAAAAAAACACCAAAAAACCCTTCTCATAATGGTAGGATGACTCCCATTTTTGGCATCGATGCAAGAATCGGAAAGTACCTAAATGTGGGATAACCCATTTGTATTCAAGTGTCCTAATTGTCCAGCAAAGAGAAAAACAACCAAAACAATGAATGACCTTAGCCTGGCTGAGGGTCTGTTAGTCAAAGGGGCAATAGCATAAATGAACAGTTGTCAACCCCTTTCATTAAAAACTTTATAATGTCCCGACCGAAATCCGTAATTTGAGATGAAAAATAACAGTAATACTGCATTGCATATCAAATTAGACCTTTATAAACTATCACTTTGCATATTGGTTGGCAACCCAGAATTCATGTATCAGCAAATAGACAGTTTGAGAAAACGGCTAACATCCTATTTTTCAAACTGGAACCTAGCTATTACATCAGAGACGCCATCTATCTACCTATCTTATGAGAGACAGAGAGACGGCATTAGTTCACCTGGTATACACTTGACTTTCTTGAGCACCGAGGCTGGCCGCTTCAGATCTGCCAGGAACTTGTACAGGTCCTCATCACTCAGTTTCACACCCTCCTGTACCAGGGAAACAACAGAAATACTGATGTACTTTGATTTCAGGCCCTTTATAACGCTGCAAAATTATAAGAAAGGCAAGACCTCCAATTTTAATATAGATATTTAGAGGGCTGGGCTTTGTTTCGGCGACAGGATATTGGTTCCCAAGTCTGAAGATAAGAGTGAATCAACAAACGCAATGTAAACTCAGTATAGTCACATGTATAACTGTTCGGCCATAGACATCTTGTCAATAGTTCTGTGCATCAAGGAATACTGCGTGTATAAAAAGGGTATGTCAAGAAACAAAGTGTTGTCAAAACATAGAAAATTGTTCATTTTGTTTATTTTATTTGGGTTTAATGGCACTGTCAACACTCTGCAGGGTTCCTGCCATGAACTCCCCAACAAATTCAAGGAGATTTCAAAGTTTCACAGAGAAATTTTAAGGATTCAAGGAGATATGCCCGGCTGCTGTGCGAACTCGCATCCCAAAAGCCTATTCTTGATAGGCCTGCATTCGTCCCAAAGGAATCGTAGTTTTAATTTACTGACAAAAAAAATTTTCATGTCCGATCCAGCGAAGTTTAAGGAGTTTTCAAGGAAGTTCCTCAAATTCAAGGAGTTTTCAAGGACTCCATGAATTCAAGGAGGCCGCAGGAACCCTGACAATGTGATCATTTCAGCACGAGGGAATAGACTGGAACTGAACCAACATTTAGAAAGGAGAAAAAGCAGACCAGAGTGCCCACCCTCCACATGCATAAGACAATAGTTACACTTACAAAGGGGGAAAAGAACCAGACCACATCAAAGCATCCATCAACTTCAACAGACAAAAAGAAAAGGTCGAAAAAGAAGTGCAAAAGATAAATTCTCAAAACATTACCTGCTTAAAAAAGCTCTTGACTGTGAGTGTGACTGGGTGGAAATTGTCCATGTTGGCGCTGTAATTCTCTGGCGACCAGCTCCGACATTTCTCATACCCACTGCGACCTCGGTCAATGGATCCCCGTCGACCCGCCATCATGTCATCCTTTGACCGCTTGCGGAAGCTCTCATACTGACTGCCACTTGAGCCCATCCGACGGTCTGCAATAAGATTGTTTGTTTAGTTGAGGTTTAACATCACTATCTACACTATTAGGTCATATCAGTGCCAGGGAATAGATTACGACAAAAACAACACAAAGAAAGTAATAGAACAAGCAGTCCAAATCAGATCGCCTGCCAGCCGCCCACCTGCAAAAAGGGTAGGGGCCCTCAAGGTTAGTAGATATCTTAACATTGAATCACACAAACACTCCCATCCCCCAAAATCACTTTCAAGACAGTGTAAGATTGAAAAATGTGAAATCAAGAAACAGCTCCAGAAAATTTTCATGACAACACCCCAAAAAATCTCTCTCAAGACTGTGTAAGATTGTGAGATATCGAAGTCCAGGAATAACTTCAGAAAATTTTAATAATAATTTCACAACCAACACAGCTCATCTGCCTGTGTTATATACGACTGCTCTGCATGACAATATATTATATGCATAATATGCAGAGTAGTATCACAAACAGTCCTGTCAAATTTTAGTATCTTACTTATCTCCAATACAAATAACTAAAGATTATACCCATTGAAAGACAAAGAAGAGTGATGACATACAGTTGTTACATTAACAATCACTACTAGTACTTAAATAAAAATTATCTGAAACTGCTAAAAAAGAATTGAAGATATTAGGATAGAGAATATCCCCGCTTAATTTTCCAACACGAGGAAGGCACTCAATATCTTTTGTGACAAGAGGGAAATGACGAAAACTTTTCTAGGTAACTTTTTGCAGAGTAGGTACTTTACTTTGTTGCTTGACTATAACTATAAGATGTTACAGTAAGAACTGGATATAACTTCATGGTTACTGCCATCGTTTGTTTTTTTGTTAATCAAACTCCTACAAATGGAGAGAGTATCTAGCAAAAACACAACTTTTTCTTAACAAATTGATTATAGATAAGTGGGAAAATGCGAGTAACAATAAAGAAAAAATATAATAAGGCTTATAAACAAGTTGTTTTTTCCAATCATGCTGTACCTGTGTATACATAGATAATAAAAGGTGCATCTTTCCTTAGAAAAATGGTTATATGTATACTAGTAATATGAAAACTTTAGGCTTTTTTGGTGGATTAGATTTTGAAAGTAACAAGAACCTGCTGCAAAAGATGCCAAATAGAGAAAAATATCAACACAGTAGGATGTATTTCTAGTATTGTCTAAGTTAGTCTGCTATTAAAAGAACCAAAGGTGCCCTCTAGTGAAAAATAGTGGCTGAAACTGCACAAAATAAGCTGGCGTCTCTATAAATGAGTTACTTTTAACTTATGTGAAGAAAGTATTCACTTATTCACTCATTCATGCATTCATTGCCTTTCTCATCCTGAACCAAAGACACACTTTCAAACTTTCCCTGTTCTGGGCTCGCTTCTTGGCACTGAAGAAAGTATGGATACAACTGTATACAAATTGCTTTCAGATCAACAACTCCAAGATCAAATCACGGCTTATCTCAGTTAGACAGTCCACCCACCGGCATGTGTCTACCAGGAAACTCAGAAATATACCGTCTGAGAATGATCTTTTAAGGTGATATCATACAGCTTTACTCTCCGGCGAAAGGACATACACCAAACACGATGTCCTTGCCCCAGTAACTTGTGTACTGTATGTCACTCAAATACATACATACACACACATATAGACATGTACATGTGCACACACACACACACACACACACACACACACACACACACACACACACACACACACACACTTATACAAACAAAACTCAAAACAGTGTCTCCTCTACACACAGAAACCTGATCACAAGTAGCCAGAGGCAGGCTAAAACAGCCAAAGAAGTTGGTGCCTCTATAAATAAATAACTTCAAACTAATATAAACAAGTAGCCAGATGTAAACAGATCACGCCACAAAACACCATCAGTTCTAGCACCAGTGTGATGCAACTCAGCCTTCTATGATGTAGAAACATTTTATGAAGCTTCTCACACCTACATCACACAAAATCATCCAAAAAATAAAGATTAGGAAACCATGCAACTGTTTAAACATAAACTTCTACAAAAACCTTTTGAGACACAAAAACCACCCAATAGTCAAATGATCAAACTGCATGCAGTGCCTGTAAAAGGAAGACCATAATCCAGTTTGGTCTTAACTCTTCCATTGGACTTCTCTTCCTAACACATTTTGGTTGATTCAGAAGCCAAACCTTTGATACTACGATTGTACCTGATATGGCAAAACTTAATATTTCAGCCCCTTTTTTAGTAACATACAACTTTGTCAGCATCAATGACTATTGAAAGAAAAATGGTAACTCTACACACAATCATTCCATAAAGATGAAAAAAGCCTGTTTGCTTACAAAAAGCAAATAAAAAGCAGACAAGAAAAAATCAGTACGCATGCCCTGTCTACCGCATTAGGTCAATCCTGATTTTTGGATAACTTCACTTTTTCAATTACACGACCTACTTAAGGTTTAACATAACTAAGACAAGTTTACCAAAAGGAGTTTTTCTCGTAACAAAACAAGTTTTTCCAGGGTCAAGTTCAGTAGAGTTCTTAGTGCCATCAAGTATACTTTTCATACACCTTTCTCATTGCCTTAAGCACCACAAATTGAACCTGCTTGTAAGGAAAAAGTAAATTACTTTTTTAAGTTGAGTACAGAAAAACTTTTGAAAAACATTTCTTTGTCTTGGTTTGGTTTGGTTTCCAGTTTTACGTCCCCTGCAGTAAAGTCATTTAAATTTAAGAGACCGGACATTTCTTTAAAATTGATAGAAAAGAAGCATGATGAAACACTTTCATCACATTTGAGAATTTGTTTCTTCTCATTTCCTTCCAAACCATGAGTTAAAATGAACTTACAAACACACCTTCACAACATGAAAACACTAATTCATACACACATCTGCATGCTTTAATAAAGTAAGAATCAAAATGAATAATACACGTAACCCTTAGATTACACTCCCAGCTCAATTAAAAACTGAGTACATGAGAACACCATCAGCCATTCCTCACACAAATCCACAGACAAAATGCATATTGATTGGGTCAGTACAAGAGATTGATCACACAATAAAAGCCCTCGAGCCATCATTAGAGAGAGTACTCAAGTGGAGAAAATGCTCTAATCTCTTCAAAATAGTTTCAAATGGTTCTGCTTTTGGCTTGCTACACAGCAGTGACTAACTATAGCACCCGTATGAATGTCACTGAATGGCCCATTTATAGATATATGTTTTGCTCCTTATGTTGGCATTGCTCGGTTTACATGATAATACATGTACATATAATCACCATTCTACTCCAGATTTCCCCCGCTTATACATGTATATATAAACATCATTGTACTCTAAATTTTCCAACAGTGGATAAATTACAATGTGAGATGGAATATATAAGGCTAAATGAGTGAGAAGGCTTTGTAAATCTAGTAAAGACCCTAAAAGCACTCTGAGGTATAATACCCATTGTACAAGGTACCATCTATGTTACTCTTCAAAAGCAATTAATTGTAAATCTATGGACAGTACTTATTTTTGTAGCAATTTTGGTACCATGTCAAATTGCATTCAAATCACTACACATGATTCTAGCACTACAGGTTTCTCTCATTCAAAAGCAATACCAGAGCTTGATCTGTACTTGCTTAGAGGTTTGCATTCTTTGATTTGTATATTCTACTCAATTTTATAGTCTCCCAATGCCACGGATGAAGCATTTCAAAACACATCATTCAAAAGGAGTTCAATTGTTCAAGTGTGTCCGAGAAGTTGGACTGAAAAATAAATTTCCAGCAAAATTCTATTTTTTAAGCTTTTACATGGCCATCTCAACTCTCTCTTCTTCATTCTAAACACAAACCTTTTCTATTCAGTTAACAATTCCTCAAGTCTCTACTACAGCTGGGCTAAAACAGCAAAAGAAGCTGATGCCTCTATAGGAAAATAACTTCTACCTTATAAAGTCTATGACTGTTTCGCAACACTTGCAGATTTACAAAAAAGAAATAGTTTGAATGCTAAATAATTTCAGCAGACTAAAACTACGACAAATAAATATAAAATAAGCACAGAGTGCTATTTCTAATAAACAAAAGAAGAGAAAAAAAATGTAAACTCTATACTTCTTACAAACGGGGCAAAAAATTCTATGCAGTAATAAATGATAGAATAAAGCCTCTACTGAGGAGCATGATGTTGGGAGAGTGATTTCGAGGGGAGTATGATAAATGTAAGTGGAGACATTATGAAGATTGGTAGAACACATGATGGAAGTAAAGCAACTTACCTGGCTGACCAATATCTAGCAAAATGATGACACACACACGCACACACAATGAGATGAGAGACAAGTCTGATTCTGAGTGCACTGACCACCATTAATACAAGGCTTCTCACAATGTGTACAAAATAAAGATGTAATATGAGAGTGTGTGTGTGTGTGGGGGGGGGGGGGGTATTTTCTTTTGAGAATCAGAAGTCCTACAAGAAACCTAATAGGAATTTTGTTCTGTCTATTTTTTAAATGTCTTTCATTTATCATAAATTAATTGGTGTAATTGTTACTCATTGTTAGCTAATTCAAATGCTTCATGACAGATTTTATTTCAGGGAGGCTTCATTGGAAGGACGGACTTAATAATCTAATAATTAGAAAGGATGAATCTATCATTACAGCCTTTCAACATACATTGCATTGCTGTCTAGACACATTCGAACCTGATTGGACAACAAGAGCAGTTGGTGGTTTGCCTGGTGTTGACATAGTCTCTGGTTTGTAAACTGTGGGTTCTAGCCACAGGCAAGCAATGACCGCACAATAGAGCAGCAGGCACCAAGACAAACATGTGATCGGAACCTCCCTCTACTCCTAGTCTGAAGTGATTTGTTAATTACCCCTTGTTCGTTCACTGACTTAGCAACAAGTGCTTGTTTCTTTACAAATAAACACTTTTACAGTCCAAAGTTGATACAACACAAAGGGAAAAGCCTTGAATTCAGAGCAGTCGATTACTCATCTAAAAGATCTAATTCACTTTTTTAAATGGTTGTGAATTCATCCTTATGATCACATCTACCAGCAAAGCAATGCTCTTCTACTTCTTTTGGCACACACCTTAATGTAAAGCTAATAAGGCTGTCACCATCACCTTTTAGTCCAGAGGATATATATTTGTGTGATAAAGCAATTTAAATGTTTGCTTGCTACATGATTGATATTTACACACTGAGCCCAATTTTATAGCACCAGCTGTCATGATAAATAAATAAACACAAACAAAAACATAAGTGAAAATACCCAGTGAGATTATCATCATCTGTGATTCAGGGAATATCATCCACCTTTGTAATTTTTTCTTAACAAGATATTTCTCAATGAAAATTTCTAAATTGTTTTTTCGATAAGTAAAAGACCCTCAGTGAATTTCATTTACTTTTAGTCTCTAATAAATGGCAAGTGAAAATCTATCAAAAACAAAGACAAGAAAATTTCCAGAATTTTTTCTAAATGTGGAGTGAGTCACAACAATGAAATGTAGCACAAGTAACCCATGAATCAAAGGAATGTACAATCTCATCCTTCAAGACTTGTGGTCTAAGTGATGTGATACCAGTCAAAGGACTTCACAAATCAGTGGCAAAGGATCCTACGGACAAGTTAAATCTGTAAACAGTCACGCAAAATAAAGCTGTCCCATACTCAATAAAAATAGAAAAAAACACCAGGATTTTCCCGAAACAAGGGGGCAGATCTGCTGCCTTAATGCACTGCAATAAATATAACCCTGGGTTTTTCTAGCATGAATACTGAGTAAGGGACTTAACTATTGAACAAGTTTCCACTAAGAAGTATTACATCTTATATCATCACATGATCTGATGCATCTTTCCCAAACTTCTGTTTAAATTGATTAAGAGATTGCCCAATGTTTTGCAGGTAATATAATATGCATTCACTGCCAGTCAGTTGGTGGACATAATTAGTAAAGCCTGGTCAGTGAGGCTACTCGGGAGTGAGATGGTGACACTTTTACAATGTGGTTTGAGTATTCTGCGTGATCACAATCTCATGCATCAGTCCATCAACGGAGGAAACACAACTCTTCCCAGTAAAAAATGCAAAGGATAGAAAATAGCCAATCTGCATTGTCTTAATATAAAGCAAATTGACGAGTCATGACCAAGGCAGAGAAACATGTATGCCATAGAAACTTTTCAAACACAAAGAATAAACCAGGACTCGCTCTACTAATTCCCAAACAATTTCAGAATACTGGTGTAATTTTATCTAGGAGAATGTCTTTAAACATTTAAATGAGACCAACAGTATACTTACAACTACAAAAAAAATCATAAGGTATATTCTCCCATTTCTGTGATTTTCATGCAGATTATGGGATTAGCCATGCATAAAAGCTGAGTAATAACTTTCAACCTCTGCGGATGAAGATAAAATCATAAGGAGAACGCCCCCTATTCTTAGATCTATTTGTGAACATCTGCCCATAACTTTTTACCCTAATAAGGACTGATTTTACAAGCGAATTGGTAAACTAGCAAAGGACAACTTCAGTGTCTAAAACATTTTCTCGTTTATCTGTTTAAAAAAAATACCACATAAGTTTGATCCAGGTCATAGCTGAGGTCAATCAGTTAAGTGCAAACCCCATCTGACTCTTCTCTTGTCTAAACTAGCAACTACATTCATGTTTTGAGACGACAATGCCAAGAACACATACCCAGACTAGCAGCCCTTGACATTTCATGTTCTGTTGTTTTCTCCACGCTCGCCTCCCTCGTGCGCTTCTCAACACTGGCCTCCCGACCTTCACGGCCTTCACGACGCCCCTCTCGCTCCAAGCTGCCTTGGCCGGTCATGATGTTCATCAAGTAAATGGCCGTCCAGGCAAACGGCATGCGGTACTTGCCCAGGCGCTCGCAGAACTGAACAGCCTGAGCACGGTACTTTTCCTCCTTTGTTGACTGAAAAAAGTATACACAGGACAGGATTTGTGTTTTGAAAAGGATATTTGTTTAATTCATCACCGAGTGAAAGGAATCAAGGAAACAACACAATCACTATCGTTTACATCAACCTAATAAAAACAATTATAATAGCAACTCAAAGTTTAATCAATCACCAAGTGAAGAAAATCAAGAATAAACCACAATTACAAATTCAATCAACCTGCAATTATGTAATTTAAATTTTGCAAACAATAAAGTACATATATAAAGTAAAATAACAACTCAAGGCCTAACTCAGGCTAAAAAAATAATTTATTCAGCTTAATTGAAAAAAGAATTTTTATATGCTAAAGATCACATTGAACATATTGTACAATTAGGATAACTCTAGACACATTGTGCAAAAAAACAGATAACTAGATAAAAGAGTTTCACGATAGTGAAATATACATTGTACATGAAGAAATCAGAGAGAGTTGCTTTTGAATGCAATAACGAGCCTCACCTTGTCTTCTTTCATGTATGGCTCCACACACTCACTTATGTCCCCTTGTTGCAAAACTTTCTCCAGCTAAACATGGGTTTTGATGAAGAGAAAAAAAAAAATATTGCAGGATAAAGACAGGCATACCTTAAATTTTTTTCTATCTGACATCATATTTATTAATGGCTGAAAAGTAAAAGCCTATGACCGGCGCTGTGGTATAATGGTTAGGCTCTTGGCATATCATGCGGGAAGACCCTAGATCGATCCCCGGTCGCGGACGATCTGGGGTTTTTTTCTGCTGGGATTTTTTTCCCTCTCAGTCCGGGTTGCCCTGACAGGCAGGGTCGAAGTAGCCCGTCTCTTAAATTACCTCACAGTGTTGCAGGGGACGTAAAACTGGTAACCAAACCAAACCAAACTAAAAGCCTATGGTACTAGATAAAAACCAGAGATACTTTTCTCAGAACAGCACATAAGCCATTTCTCGTTTCACAAGACAAAACCTATAAGCAAAATTATTTCATTAAATAAGTCATAGAAAAACGAATCAGTTGAGAAGTTATGTACCCATCTATCTAACATTTTTTTTAAAAATATGAATAATCTTGATAAAATGCTTTTGTAAACTCAAGCAATGAAACTAACTGGTTGAAGATGGTATTCTAACACTTTCATTGAGCCCTATATCATATGAGAAGATGACAGTTTAAATAAATCATTAGATGTGGGATGCTCTGGAAAGCCTTTTCATACAAAAAAAATCACTATATACAGTATTTGTGAGGCTAACATACATCACAATGTTTTTCTATTTATACCAGTTTGGGCTGTGTGTTCAATATTAAAAGACCTAGCTTGGTATATGCACTTCAAATGCACTAATTAACATTTGAGTAAACTTTAAGTTCCATTTTTATGAAATAAAAATCAGTAGAGACTGTCACATGTTATAACAATAGCCTACCTTGATCACCAAAAAGACATCTGGAGAGGGGTAGGTGATGCTGAATATGCATGAGCGGCTCACAGTTGACACATCCTGATGTGTGATGTGCCCATTTATCAGACGTTTCATCGGCTCAGAATTCAAGTCAAAATGAAATGTCTCAGAGATCTGTGAACAGTCACCATGAAACAATAGGATGTTTAGAAAAAATCGCCACTACTGCCTATCACTTTACTGAAAAGCAAAAATAGAAATCAGAAGAATAGGAAATATTAATGCTAGCTGTATCTGTTTTTTGTTGGGGGGTTTTCCTAATCCACATCCCTTGCAACATTGTTGGGTTCACAATTAATCTACTGTGGACCAATCCACCAAGCCTATCAGGCTGAAAGGTACATTTCAATAGAGATGCTGGATGACAAAAATCTTCCCAAGATGTGGTTCAAACCTTAACTTTCAATGTAAAACTTCATCAAGGAAAACAGGAGACAGACTGAAAATGTTCATGTGTGTAAGAAGATGCAAAAAACAAACACAAAAACGACATCAGCAGTGTAATGGTTAGGCTCTTCGTGTATCATGTAAAAGACAAGGGTTTCAGCTGGGATTCTCCCACCCCCTCTCAGCCTGGGTTGGCCTTGACAGGGAGGGTCGAAGTAGCACTTCTCTGAAATGACCTTACTGTGTTGCAAGGGACGTAAAACTAGAAACCAAACCAAACAGAAAAATTGCTCACTTCTACCTTTCACATGCATTTTCAAAAGTCAATTTAGCGCTTTAGCTGAAAAATTCTATTCTTTGTTGATCAGATGGATGCATCAAACTCAATTTTCAAGAAGAATAATCCTGATAATAAATAATGTTTTCCCCTGAATATAAGTCTCGTCAGTTAAATGCAAAATTACTAAACATTATCATGTAACATTACATAGAACCAATCCAGTGGATTTCAAACTCACCTTCTTCTTTTCTCTAGAATCATACAAAGCCATGGACACAAAGACAGGCTCAACCTCCAGTTCAAGGCTGTGAAAAATCACATTCATAATATAATGAACACAAATTTCAAGTATGAAAATGCAGGACAAATATGACACAACTAAATAGCATTGAAATTTACGTAAGGCAAGCAAATTACAAAATAAATCCAAGCAAGAACCTTTAGTGATAAAGTCTACAAGTCCATACAATAGAATATTACAATTCCATGAACACAAAGCTAAACAGGATAAAGACAGAAGAAAAAAGCCTCAAAGCTCAATACTATTTGCTTGATTTAATAAAATCTGAAAACGGGGAAGGGTCGTGATTGATGTTTGTGACCCACAATATATATAATCATCCACTTACCTTAGCTGAGAACATTTGACTAGAATCTTGTGACCAAAATGCTCGCTCGGAACTTCTGTAGGACCTCTCCGCTCTATCACCTCCTCCTGGTGACAGAAATTATCCATTGTCATTCCAAATATTTTTTCTAAACCATCCAACATGACATAGCTCATTACATTTTAATTTTTTTTTTTCTTCTTCCTAAGGCTTGTTGCAGTGGGAGTTGAACCCAAAACAGTCCGCTCTTCACCAACCTTCAGCTCTCATGAGATGACACCGTAACCACTGGCTACTGAACTGGTCAGATTTGTCAGGTGAGACAAGTCCAAGAATATCTTACCAAAAAAAGAGAAGAAAATACAGGATGTGCTCTATCTGCCAACAAAAAAACACACAAATAGAAAAAAGAAAAACCTCATTTAATCCCTTTCATATGGTTGAAATTAAATGCAATACATATTTTTTTTAAAGTTCGGTAAAGCCTAAAAATCAACAATTTGTTCCTAAAGAAAAAGTTCAAATCCAAACCTCATCTTGGGCTGGATAAAGACTGAAGATGTTGTCATAACGATTTTGCTGGCGCAGGTTTTCATTGTTTCTGTCCACATCGTCGTAGGAGATGCGGTCAAATAGATTGGGCAACAGTGTGTCAGCCTGCGACTGCTTCAGGTCAAAGATGGAGCTGGCCCAGCTGCCCCGGGGCGTATCGTTCATGTGGATTGACTGACGTTTGTTCGTGTCCTGAATAAATCAAAGTGAGACTTTTTTTTAGGGCAAGTAAAACATCATGTTAAAGTAATGATTAAGATACACTTAAATTCCTAACTCACACTTACCTGACAACATGTACACATGACTTACAGGGATTTACATTGACAAAATCAAGGGTTTCTCATCAAAATCAAGGATATCTTTAAAAATAGATTTTATAGTAATTTTGTATTGTGTAAATTCATATTTGCACGGAACATCTTTATTACATATGATCCATTTAACACAAAAATACCATTTACATCCACAGATTTACTAATTTACACAGAGGTACCTTTTTCATTACTTGTACTGAAGGCTTTGATACAATGGTAGGTTGCTAGATCTATCCAATTCGCAACTTTTAAGATTTATTTTACTAATTGTAGTTTACTATCAGAATTCGGGATCTTTGCATCTATTATGGGAGGGTGGGCAGGTATGCTCACATCGCATCTCCACAAAAACACTTATCTAAGTTTCCCCATTTTTAGACTCCAAGTGCTGATATTATCTGAAAGCCTCAAGCCATACATGAGTAAAGTCAATTACAAAAGTGAGGAAGTCAATCAATTTTAAACTAAGAGTTTTTTGGTATGGTTTGGCTTTGGTTTAATGTGCCATGAAACACTGTAAGGTCATTTACCAGGCAGGACCTCTGAATTTTACATCCATCTCAGATAGAACGGGGGTCAGAGCCATAAAAGCTCAGAAAAAAATCCCAGTGAACCTCCCCAGATTAAAATCCAGGACCTCCTCATCTGTAGGCAGGCGCACTACCGCTCAGCCAATGACAGCACCCCCACCCCCCGAAGAGTTCTGATAGATAAGAAACTCATTGTATTCTCAAAGAAAATGCCTGTCTGAAACCAATGAAAAAAATAGTACTTCATTTAACAAACAACATATCGCAAGACCAATAAAACAAGTCACAAAAAAGTACAATTTTCCATGAAACACATTAATAATTCTAGTCAATACTGATAAAGTATGTATTTGTACCTAATGATTATGAAAGCAAACAAGACAGACATACAAGCTTAAAGGAAAAAAACTTTAGAAATCATCAAGCAATTGCACTAACCTTGTCTTGTTCAGGCAGTTCATCCACATCAATCTCATACTCGTGTTGGAACATATTGTGGTCCAAGATTCGCTCTTTGCTGCAGCAACTGCTGCTGTAACGCTGAGACCTGAGAAAAGATTAAATGCCAACTTTTTTAACAGTGCAACATGGACAAGATTTGTGAAAAATATAAATCAATATCTTTTATGTACAATCAAACAAGCGCAAGACAAAACTGCAAGGGAGCTAGCTAAAAAAGAATTCCATCTTGAGCATTTTCCATCTTGGACAGGGGAATAGAGGTGAGAAAAGGATGGGAGGGGGGAGGGCTAGTTGTGTTTTTTGTCTTAAACAGGTGCTACAGTGTATTATAGAGAAACATATCAAGGGAGGAAGTGACAAGATTCCATCATAAAAAATTTCTGTCTCAGACAGGTTTCCATCACGGAATGTTTGACTGTACATATTACGTATATTGGTAGATAAGGAAAAAGATGTAGGAATCCTACAAACAACGCATTAATTCTTCATTTCATGGATTGTCAACATGGAATGGAATAATAAAGATAACAAGTGTGTGGCAAGTAAGATAGGGAGGATGAGGGGATAGATATGTGACACACGAGAGAAATGAGTAATCACACATGACACAGACCTTTTGTTCTTTTCTCACCATTTCTGAGATCTGGCGTAACTCATATGAGCTGCATAATAATCTTAACTCCGTCACAAATAAATTCATTCAACCGAACGGTACAACATGGAAGAATATTAGTGCAAGTTACATTGAGTGTTCCTCGCAGAATTGACATAATTGCCCCCCCATCTTGTCAAAGGTGACATACAAAGAGAATAGTTTACTCATTCAACAAACATAAGAAATAGTCAGAATACGTTTCAGCATACCAAAGAAAATTTGTAGGACCTGCACAGGGGCAAAACTGAAACGTCTTCTTTTCCAAAAGTGTGAAAAATTCTCACCTGCGTGTGACCACAGTGTACTCGGACGTGTACCTTCTGACACAGTCCCTGACATGAGGGTCTGCCTCAGCCCTGGAAGATAAGGGGAGAGAGAGGTGGAGTTAGAGACAGAAATAGTTTGGTATGGTGAGTCATGATGGTAAGATACGCTTGTATGAGATTTTTTTTGTTATCTTCCATATGGAATACTTCTGAGTTGATATCACATCTTGCGATTTCACATACCAATGAGAGAAGGGAGAGAAAGAAAACTATCTTTTACAATGTCCTCTTTCACAAAAAGCATAACTTTGTTCATCATAGCCCTACAGGAAGTGATGAAAGGTGCCATATTAAAATCCATTTATGCAATGGATATACATCCAATGACAAACAGTGAAATCCAAAGGCATAAACAAAAAATTGTAAGGCTCATTGAGACTACTTTCTTTCTGGTTTTGGATTAGGTTTAACGCCCCATGCAACACTGTAAGGCCATTTAAAAGGCGGGACCTCCGAATTTTACATCTATCTCCAATAGGACGAGGGTCAGAGCCATGAAAACTCACAAAAAAATCCCACTGAACCTGCCCGGATTCCAACTGGGACCTCCTCCTCTGTAGGCGGGAACACTACCGCTCGCCTACCAACACCCCGTATTGAGACTGCTCTCCAGCAGAGAAACATGTGAGCTATATTAGAATATTAGTGAATAATCCTGAGGATGACATCCATGTGCACAAAGTTCCCAAGACATGTCGTACGACACAGCCCAGTATGCCTGAGCCCGGGTACAGAAACATGTTGTTGAGGGAGTGATGGAGAAAAAGAGAGAGAGTGGAGGGTTTATACGTGTCTGAGTATGCGTGTGTGTGTGTGTGTG
>JAUKPP010247183.1:5000-13070 GCA_032273245.1 Phyllaplysia taylori | reverse complement strand
TTGGTGTATTCATGTGCAGGGGTGACTTTCCATCCCGTTTCTAAGAAAAAAATGAAAAAAGAATTTAGAAAACACCTCATGAAATAAAGTTATCATGCTAATTTGAAATATTCTAGTCGTTAACCTTACAAACAGTTGATTTTCATGATCAACATTATCATGTAGGCAATCGTAATAATAGTACCTTAAGGGAAAAAAAGAGTGTGATAGTTGGAAATGCTTTATTCCTACTCTATCATATTTTGGTATTTCTGGGTCTTTTTAATTTTCTGATCATTTGCTGCAGTGAATGCATGTAACCTATTTCTGCCCCTCAAGAGGCTAAACCAGCAACAACAAAAAAAGCTGGCGCCTCTATAAATATGTGAATTCTAACCAACAACCTCAGCTTTACATGTCCATGGAAGCACCCATCATAGAATCAGGATATTCTTTTGAGTTGTTTTTTTTTTTACTCAGACACTCTTCTTCAAGGTTCGACAACATCTAGATGTGTGTGCTTGAATTCTAAAACCAAACATTGACTATTGCAGTGTTCTTTACTCTCTCTCTCCTCCTCCTCCTCTATCTTCCTCCTTCTTTCTCCCCTCCCTCTCCTCCTTTCTCTCTCCATCCCTTTCTCTCTCACTACCTTCGAGTGCCCTCCCCCCCTTGTTCTGCTTTTCCCAAATATCGTTTTCACAGCACGACGCTCATTTCCCAAATGTAATCATAAGTGGACACCTGGTGGATCTTAACCAAATTACAATATTACAGATTGGATGCATGGGCTCTCTTAAGAGACTTTCATTACATTGGGTAACGGTTGATCGTGACATCGCACAAACAGAATGACTGCACCAATAATGTTATAGTGTTTTTTTTATACGAGTGTCCTTGATAAAAAAAATATGAAAAAAAGATAATTATTCAAACAGTCCCTACAATTTATTGTTACTTAATGTTGTTTGGAGGTTGTTTTTTCTTCTCTTTATTGTTTTGTGTAGCTGTTGTTGTCTTTTAGGGCTATTTTTCTTGGCATTTGTGGTATAATGATAAGGCTCTCCGCTACCACGCAGAGGGTAGCGGTTATTTTCAACAGCTTGGACGGTCAAAATATGTTGGCCAGTTTAGGATTTTTCCGCACCAAAATATTTGTTCGCGTTTTCCAAAAACTCAGGGTCAGCTTCACCATTTCCCAAATGGCTACCTATTAATTCACTTTTGTTTTTAACTTTACAAAAAGAACGATAACCTTGGCGTTGACCTGTTTACTTAACCTTCTATTGTACCTTCATTAACTCCAGAAAATATTCCCTGAGAGAATTAACCATCGCTTTTTTTAAAAAAACAGAGGATGATGCGTGCATTCAGCATGCATTGCAGAGATAGAAACGGCTTTTAGCAAGTTATTAGACTCATCCGAGAGAATTAAAACGAGTAATGGCGGGGTTTATTGCAATGAAGAAGAAAACACACTTGTTTTGTCAATGCATTTTAGCGCCATTATTGCATGCCCGGCTGTAAAGTGCTGTTTTTGTTGCTAGGAGAAGGCTAACTTTATGAGCGGTTGCCAGGGAACTGAAATTCCTGTATTTCAAAGCTGGCCGTGGGCAGGACAGATAACGTTGTCACTCGCATTTCTCATATCATCTTTTTTTACATTTGTTTTCTTTTTTTCTTCGATTTGACTGCTATTTTCCGCTACGTGACAGAACATTAAAATGCCTGCCGTTCTTGTATGGCCCAGGCGACATTCCGTGGTCATTATAGCGCCAGTTTGAGGCGCAGGCCAGCATCAACTCGAATTAAGAAATTGAACAGACAGCCAAGGGCATTATATTTTTTGTTATTGCAGGGGCCTGAGTGCAGATTAACAATATTATAATTTAAACCGATATTATCATGAACAATTTTTACTGGTGTCTAAAGCTTACATTTGATACTTCTGATCTCGTTCCCTCCCAGAGAAACTACTGGCTATAATATGATTAGTTTTGTTACTAGGTATTAAACTGAACACACGGCAGCCGTTACAAAAATTAATTTTTAAACAAGGAAAAGTCCAAAACAATAGACAAAATCATATCTATCGTACAGCCCGTACAGGACAACAAAACGGATACAGATACACTTACAAAGGCATTCCACCTTATCCCTCCCTTTTATTCGCTTCCCTCTCAATAAGGCACACAAATTGTCAATAGTCGGAGACCGGCGCTGTTGTGTAATGGTTAGGCTCTTTGCCTTGTATGCGGGAAGACCCTGGATCGATCCCCGATCACGGACGATCTGGGTTTTTTCTGCTGGGATTTTTTCTCTCTCACCCCGGGTTGGCCCTGACAGGCAGAGTCGAAGTAGCCCGTCTCTTAAATGACCTTACAGTGTTGCAAGGGATGTAAAACTGGTAACCAAATCAAAAGCCAATGGTCGGACAGAAAGGGCACGCTTTTGCCTCAAATTATAAGGCTAGACATTTTGCTACCCTCGCAAAACCCGTATTAACCTCTTTATAACACGTCGCGACAGTGCCTGAACCGTTTTGGACCCCCGTCAATGATGAGCCCCAGGCTCCGGCCGTTGGCAAGAAGGAGGAAAGAGATAACAAAAACACTCAGATGTCACCTAGCCTTGAGCCTGCAAACCGTAGTGCCTTCATAAGTGCATTCGGGAGACGCGGAAGAAAAATAATATGTGTTATAATGTGTGTTTCGGTGTGTTTCTATGTGTCTCTTTTTGTGTCTGTGTGTTCCTGTGTGTACTTACATGTATGCTAATGCATCATAAGCATTTTAAAGCAATTAAGATCAAATTTCTTTGTTGGCCGAACTGATATTTGTTATTTACTTTAAAAGAATATATGTCATGTTGGCGCGAAGAGCTCAGAACTGATTGTTCTCTCCCGGGCACACACGCACACACACACACACACACACACACACACACACACACACATACACACACACACACACACACACACACACACACACTCATACACACATACACACGCACACACACTTTGCTGCCCTCTGTCATTCTGCTTTTACCATCTCTCTGTCTCATGTTACATGGGTAGAAAGATGGATGGAAGAGTAATTTGTTGGATGGATTGATTGATGAGTGTTTGATGGATGGCAGAAAGGATGGATGACTTATAGATAGTTGAATAGATTGATTGAGGTATGGATGAATGGATAGATTTTTGGATGAACAGGTTAGTTTGTTTGTTTCGAGTTATTTATTTGTAGAGGCACGAGTTTCTATGGCTGTTTTAGCCTTGGATGAACAGGTAGATAGTTACATGGATTGATGGAAGAAAGCAAAGAGGTAGAGAGAGATAGAAATACGGAGTTTATTCATAACAGAGAGAGAGAGAGAGAGAAAGAGAGAGAAAGACAGACAGGGGGGGAATGCATGAATCACACTGGCGCTGTGCTGTAATGGTTAGGCTCTTCGCCTGTAATGCGGAGTACCCGAGTTCAATCCCGAGCGAGGACGATCTGGGGGGGTTTTCTCCTGGTATTTTCTCTCTCAGTCCGGGTTCGCCCTCACAGGCAGGGTCGAAGTAGCCCGTCTCTTAAATGACCTTACAGTGTTGCAAGGGATGTAAAACTGGTAACCAAGCATAAATCACGGAGTGACAGAAGCACCAGCTCGTATGAAGATACATAATGTTGACCGTGTTTCCAAAGACGATCCATAGATTTCTCACTGACCTGCGCCACAACCTCGCAAGTATCCTGTTGGTAATATCTGGTTCCCCGCCCCCCAAATATGTGTGATCAGAGTTCCGACTAACAATTTCCCTCAGCCCTCTTTCCTCTCCACTGCACCCAGATCTCTGCGGTTCAGATCTCGGACATGCAGGTCATTCCAGATTTGATCATGGACCTTCCATCGAGGCCTAACGTATTTTCTGCATCTCTGAGATAATGGGGGAAACTGGTTGGCCCGAGTCTATATTAAAAGTATGACCATTATGGAAACATCAAATATTAGCAAAACAGCCCGGCACTTTGAAATAAATAACAATGACGTTTAGAATTATGCAATGAAAACATTCCATAATGGCCCTAGTCAAATTACGCCAGTTTAGAAGCACCATGACGTTAATAGAACAACAATTTGGAAAACTTGCCTGGAAATGACTTGCGCTAATGAGAAATGAGCCAGACAAAACGGCGGGTATATACAGGGTCTACAGTCCTTGAGTCTTGTTTAAGAATCTAATTGTTTGCAGATACGGTCTAGTGTTGATGCATTCTCGCGCTAACATCTCAGTGTCAGCGTAACTTTGCAAAACTGATCATTGAGCGCTGATGCCATCAGAGGTTCTCGAAGGAACACGTTGGCGGCCAAAAAATTATTTTTTTTTTAATAGACCTATATTTGCGTCTTGCACGAACCCGACGATATTACTATGGATACCCCTAATAAAAAACCCATTGAAATGGCAATATTCCTTTACTAGAATTACATTAAGATATCTACATGACTAATTCATGACAAGTGGTTTGGTGACATTTTTTTGGAATGACTCACGGCTTTGGCTGTTTAATGTTGTTACGACTTCAACTTTGTGTTGACCGTCTTGGGAAGGCCTCGTTAACGGCGTTGTCGCCGACATGGGAATGCGCTCAACGAATTATAGCAGAGTATTCTGAAGTTGACAAATGCCGCCATTCGTCGAAGAGATAGATAATATAATGGTTTGAACATTTCTTCCACTATGGTATTCTGACAAATGACGCCAGCAAATTTCTTTTAATGTACAATTCCCAATTGTTAAATGTAAATTGAAGTCGATATCTCATCTCGTAAAACCCGGAGATGGTGCGCATAATGATACAAAAAATTCCTAGACTAAAATACACCAACGTTCCTTGCCAAACAACTCAAACATTTGCAGCGCAAAATGAAAACGCGGATGGCAAAATATTGTCATTTCATTGGATTTTTGGAAGTGTGAATTCGGGTTAGAGAGTCGTTTTTTGGCACCTCGCGCTTTACGAGTACTACGCCGTACCGAAGTTTGCTGCAGGGAAGTGGAAAGATTCCTCCAGTCTGACTGAACCTGAGGGGACTTGGACCCCGATTAACCTCGGCAAATTCTACATGTTTTCGTCTGGGGCAGTTTACTTGTACTTTTAGGTTCCGAAATATTAATATGATTTGTGTGAGTTTGAGGGCGGAAGCGGTTTGGAAGGGGGAGGGGGAAGAGAGGGAGATAGTGGAAGAATCATTTACAGTAGACGACAGGAAGATAATAATATTGATAAATGCTATAGACAAGATTTGGTTCGGTTTTATGCCCCTTGTCACACTTTAAGCTCATTCAAAAGGACACCCCGTCTATCGGGGCTAACACGGCAAGAGAGAGAGAGAGAGAGAGAGAGAGAGAGAGAGAGAGAGAGAGAGAGAGAGAGAGAGAGAGAGAGACGGCATCCCAGCAAGAGGCGCATATTATGATGGTACAACATTGGATGGTGCAACATTGGAATCGGATTGCGGTCCTCTTTGTCCCAGTGTGAAGCGCCTAACAATAACAACACAGACTTCGGTCAGAGAAGGAAGAAGATTACATATTGGAATGGGGTAAAGCTGGTATGATATAGCTTGCATATTGATATTATATCTTTTTAAGTCATATCCTAAAAATGCATACTGGTATGAACATTTCATTTCTTAAGAGAACAGAATGTGACTTTTACGTTTGAATAACTCCGGCGTCTAGGGTGTAAATGATAGGCACTTGGCAAACCATGCGGAAAACCCTAGTTCAATCCCACGTGCGGACGAGTAGTCTGCCCCTTTCTGCTGGGATTGTTCTCATTCAGCGTGGCTTGGCTCTGGCAGGCAGGGCTGAAGTATCTTGCCTCTTGCATGACCTTGTCGTGTTACAAAGGACGTAAACTCAAGAAGCAAAGTATAGGGGATTTTTATATACAGGCACCAGCTACTTTTACTGTTTTACCCCTTAGTGTTTGGATACTCTGCACTGGCTTGGTGCATACAAGGATTTGAGGTGAACCACTAATAACTCTCCCATGCCCCATGCTCTGCTCTGACCCATGAGTCCGCAGAGGCCATTCATTGTTCAGCCTGATGCATTATTCACTGTCTGGAGACCTTACTGAAAAAAAAATGAAGCTAATGAATTTTATCTTGCTAAAAAAGTAAGATTGTATCGCAGAAGGGAAGGGTGGATGTGGGGAATCTCACAAATTATTGCCATCTTCTCTGTCGGTTTATCAATGCCTTAGGCGGAGTGTTCATTGACATGTTTTGTCAGTTGCAGGCCAGGCTCATATGTATAATATATCATATATAGATGAGCCTAGCCTGCAACTGACAAAACAGGTCAGTGGACGCTCCGCCTTAGGTTGTGTTTGTGTTGAAGTATTTCTGTCTTCTGAATATGCTGTTGTTTCACACCATCATCCCAAACCCTCTCTCTTCTCTATGAATACCGGCAATTTGGTTCAATTTTCCTCTGGCAAGCGTTTTCAAAGTTACCTTTTCGTCTCCTCGGTAAAATTTGCAGAAAGGGACTTACTCAGTTAGAGAAACTCAGCGCCGATGAGTTTATGTTCAGACATTCCCCGGCCAATGGCAGGTCAACAAGAAGATTTAACGGTAAATTATGTCCACAAACAAAAAGCTTTTAAACACTTCAAGTTTTTATGTGGCCTTGAAAAAGCTTCACAAATAGTTCTGTCAGTTTATAGATCAACTCCTTAACGTTTAAGTCTGGGTCCGGGCATACCAATGTACAAAAGCCGCAGACGTATACATTGCAAAGACCCTAACAACAGACAACGTTGTTCACATTGTCAAAGTAATTACATTGGTTTGAAGAGTTAACGGCTGTACACACCGTCTGCCTCGTGCACCGGAAGCCACAACAGATTGTCAATAATTTCCAATATTTTGTTTTACAAAACACTTTGCAGTATTTTTCTTGATTGGCCTAAAGAGAGATCTGAACAGGCCGTATTGATCGACAGCGGACTGTCCGGGACACAGCAGTGAAAACGTGCGATATTTAACCAAGAACTTCATATCTGCCATTGTTCTCAGGAAGGTATAATTGCATTATTATTTGCTAGTGTAAGTGCACACTGTTGATGCTTTTAGGTCTGCCCTTCAGATAAGTGCTTCAGTCTGGTGCCCATGTACCGTATTCAACATGTTCAATTTAGGTACAAAGGGAGGGACTCTTCACTGACATTTATTATTCAAGGGCAAGACAGTGCGTTTTTGCATGAGCTCTGAGTAATTATTGAAAAGTGCACATTTTCTCTGCGCAAATACTACAAAGTGTTTTGTAAAACAAAATGTTGGAAATTATTGACAATCTGTTGTGACTTCCGGTGCTCGACGTAGACTGTATGTGCGGCCTTTAACTCTTCAAACCAATGTAATTATTGGACACACAGGTGGCAAAAAAAAAGGCCGTCCATTTTTCATGTTAATGCAATGTCTAGCTTTGCATGTATCTCCCCCACGTTGAAACATTGTTCGCTCTTACAACCTTGCTGTAATAATCATCGCATTTCTCTTTCTTGAGCTGGCGCGTGGTAACCGATGTTCTTGTGTGGCTTTTCCCTTCTTCTTCTAACGGATTGTCCATTTTCAACATGTCACTACAGAAGGCTGTATATTGCACAAATTTAGACATTGAAAAAGCAATATTGATCAGTAACACTATCTTGCACCAGACAGTAAAATGTGCAATGTTTTTCGGACTGTGCAGAAATTGTGTATTACCTGACTAATTCCATCATACGTTTATAATTTACGTGCGAATACCAGAGCTTTGGGTGCCTTCAGTTCTGTTGTCAGCACTCCATTTTCTCGGGCTATTGCTAATTATGTTGACACATTATTCAATCTTTAAATTGCCGAACTTCGCATGAGCAAAGAAATGGACGTTTCCTGCCCTCGCTTTCCAAGGGTATGTCATTTTCTTCTTGCGTGGGTGTTCTGTATTAGTGGTAGTGTTTGGTGAGTCGCGTGTTTGCTTGAGGTTTGAGGGTTGATTTAGGATATAGGTGGCTAGGAAAAGAAACCAATTTTTCCATTGTTCTT
>JAUKPP010247172.1:0-10882 GCA_032273245.1 Phyllaplysia taylori | reverse complement strand
TCCACACTCCGCACACAGTAGACATGAACATAAGCGACTGAATTACAAACATCCACACTCTTCACACAGCAGACATGAGCATAAGCGACTGAATTACAAACATCCACACTCTTCACACAGTAGACATGAACATAAGCGACTGAATTACAAACATCCACACTCCGCACACAGTAGACATGAACATAAGCGACTGAATTACAAACATCCACACTCTTCACACAGCAGACATGGGCATAAGCGACTGAATTACAAACATCCACACTCTTCACACAGCAGACATGAGCATAAGCGACTGTATTACAAACATCCACACTCTTCACACAGTAGACATGAACATAAGCGACTGAATTACAAACATCCACACTCCGCACAGTAGACATGAACATAAGCGACTGAATTACAAACATCCACACTCTTCACACAGTAGACATGAACATAAGCGACTGAATTACAAACATCCACACTCATCACACAGTAGACATGAACATAAGCGACTGAATTACAAACATCCACACACTTCAGGAGCCATGTATAAATATATCAACAAATTTATAACAAAATTGGTTTTTACAGACGTTCAAACTCACAGCAACATCAGCCAAAAGTATCAGCAGTTGTAAATTAAAGTCAATCATAACTCCAATTTGACAATATAATGCAAGTTGCGCAACCAGTGAAGAAAATGAGTCTTAAGTTGCATTCTCACCATAGTGAGTTATTAATATCACATGAAAGCCAATTTGTTTCCTTTCTAATTGTGAATATATTATCTTGATAGCTTAATTAAAATTTGATCGTTTGAAGTTGCCTAACCAAATACCTGAGTCGGGACAGAAAAGGGGAGACAATTGGTTTTCAAACTTCAAGCAGGACAATGTGTTCTTGGCGGTTCTTCCAGGCAAATATAGATGTAAAGATTTTTTTTAAAAAATATATATATTATATACATAGATTTTAAAGCAAAAGGGGACAATCTATCTATAATCAAACTATTCAAATATCAGACCGGATTCAGGCACAACAATAACAAAAGAGATTTGACTCATGAACATCCAAAATGTCTTTACTGGGCTTTTTCTTTACTGTTAGGACGGATTTACAACTTGAGACTCATTTTGGCAGATTGCAAAACATAATTTGTAAAGCAGATCAAAAGTCGGTTGTTTTTGGTTTTTTGGTGTGTTTTTTTTACACAAAAGAAACATGACAAAAGAGAAATTCAGAACGAGACCCCAGGTATCAGCTGAGGAAACTAGCAGTAACCAGAGTGTCAAGCCCTGCTGAAACCCCCAAAAATGGATTGAATTTGTCAAATTTTGAACGACGGAGCCTAATCAGGGGAGGAAAGCCCCTCTGAAACCCCCCAGATGGAAAGATGGAATTGAAACAAGACAGTGATAATTTGGCTTGACTGTGGGGAAAACTCCTGGCAAACCATCAACTGCTGTTTTTTCAAGCTTGTTGTAGACTTAGAAATCAATAGATTACGGTAATTTTGGCCCAATTTCTAGTTATGACTTAGGCTACATCTTGGTTGAAGCCTCTCTGGACTCTCTAGATAAGCTTTGAGCAGAGTTTGTGCAAGAATTTGGTACTTAAACCAAGGGTCCTGTTCAGAATATCTCCCCAACAAACAATCTTCTCCAACCGAATCCATGCAGGCATAAAATTCTGTCATGATATTTAAATTTGCATCGCACTCAAAACATTGGGTACCGATATATTTCTACAAACCGGTACCTTGATGTATTCTTCTTTTTATGCCTACCACAAACATGGAAAATGATTTTTCATATGCCTTTAAAGAAAATAAGCTTTGAACATTTTATCACAAGAACTTTGAAAAACACCTTGATACCCTCATACATAGGAGTATATATGTATGTATCAGGTTTGTATAAAATATTTCCGTTGCGACCCCATAAAATCAGGCATCATCAAAACAAGGGCAAGAGAGTTATAGGTGTTTTTCCTTATGTCAGGCAATTCTACCATGAATGCTTTTTGTGCCGTAAGAAATCCTGCATATTGAAAAACACACTTCACAGTGAATAATAATCCAAAACATTGTTAAAAAGAAAAAAAAAGTGTCATTTTGAAAGCTTCGAAATAGTAACAACAGACATTTTCTTTCTTCTGATAAAGGGTGACTCTGACTTGATCAAAATCACAAATACCACAACTTCTCTACAAGATACATCAACACTCTCTCTACCATTGGCAAGAGAAATGTGCAAGGTCTAATATGATAACAATAACCCTTAAAAATGTTTTTAAAATACCAATAACCCAAAACACCCAAAAATTGACAAGTGCCTAATTTTACCGCATCGCAACACTTACGGTAAACGTTTACAGAAAAGGTCCCGCAAAGTTTGAACCACAAAACCACTCCAAACAATCTGTGACTTGAAAACTCTTTTCTGAAATGTAAACTGATGTACATTAGTCTGCATTTGTATTGAACTTGCTTGAGTTGATTTTCAGCTAAGTTGATAATTTTCTTGAGTGCCACTTTATCTTTTTCTCAAAACAGTAAAATTGATCTTCTGAGGAGTTTTTTTTCCCCCTTGCCAAGCACACTAATAATAATTTATTCATAGTCAATTGTACAAAATTTGCATCATAGATCACTTCAAATACAGGTATACCATTCACATTTTTTTTCAAATGTAATCCTTTCTCTCAAATGTAAACTGACGTACAAATAAAAGCTGTACAAGCTGTGAGAGAAACCAGTAGAGAGGGCTAAAGGAAGAGATAGGTGATCACTTTGGCTTGAAGCCCATCAGTTTAGAGTCTGCCAATCGTTCACGACTTTGACTGGCTCCATGTCTGAAAGAAAGAAAAACATTCCATTATGTTGTATTCCAATGTTTCCATCATGACAAAATCTAACTCTGTACAGGGTGTGCAAAAAGTCACGCACCATCCTGAAACACATTTATTGCTGTCGCGCACCTTCCTGAAACACATTTATTGCTGTCGCGTACCATCCAGAAACACACTTATTGTTACAGATGCTCAAATTGAGCACCATTTTCATTTACACAACTCTCTACTCTCCCCAAAAAGCTTTTTCAAAACTTTCCTTAGTGTATCTAGATCTAGATGGATGTTGTGACATTCAATTCTGACTGCATGTCTCAATTCATCAAGAGAGCGTACAGGCCAAGGCGATTCTCAATACTCAGGCCTGCTCGCCGCAAGGCTGGACAAAGTGTGTACGAGGCTGGACACGGGTCGAGATCCTCGCCTCGCGTGGCTGAGCGTGGCTGAGCTGGTGTGTCAGCCTCGTACACACTTCGTCCAGCCTCGCGGCGAGCAGGCCTGAGTATTGAGAATCGCCTTGGTACAGGCGGATGATGCGTGAATTTCTAGACACTCTGTATAGGAGGGAATCAAATAGTGCCTCTGATGACATAACTCTCTACACAACCAAATTTTACGAACCTGCACTACTTGTGATGTTTGGTGCAAAATAGTAGCTGGACCTTATGTAGACCTACTGATAATGATTTTACTTATTTACAATGCAATGTAACAAGATTGCATATTTACAGGGTCCCCACCCAAACCTGAAATTATTTTTTTTCAAGACCCCAATACTTTTTTTTTCAAGATCCCATTTTTATTTTTCAAGACGCAGAGAAAATAAAACCGCTGCACGCAAAAAACGGGTAATAAAAAGCCAGATTAGAAACAGATTAAGGCCAGATGTAAAGTTTCGCATATTTCCTTAACTGAATAAGTAATCATTGATTACATTATTGGAAAATTAAGACATTTTGTTTTCCCCGACTTCACGACCCATCAGAAATTCCCGACTTTTTCATGATTTCGCGACCAGGTGGGGAGCCTGCATATAGGCCTTTGTAGGCCTACCCACCATTTGTATTTACTAAGTGTAGCACTAGCAGTAATGTTATCAGGTTTGCCAACTTTTTCAAAGCCTAAACGGAGACACTCAATGTCATATGTGTTGCAACGCCATGAAATCAGGCGTCCGGCCAATTTTCGACATTTTGAGTTATTGGTATCATGCTCAACCTTGAACATTTCTCTAGCTGCCTGTGAAGAAATTATCAATTTATCTTGTTAAGAAGTTAAGATACTTGCAATTTTGACTACGTAAGAGTCACCAACTATCAGAAGGAAAATTAGAGCGAAATGGCTACTAATGGTTCCTGGCTTTCAAAATGGCACTCTTTAACTTTCAAACAATGTTTTTTAGTACAATACACCATGAAATGTGTTTGTTATAATAAACAAGAAAAAAAATTTGTTTATGCAAAATGATCATCAATTTTCTTAATTTTGATGCACCCTTGAAGAATCGTCACCTCGAAGTAGTTGAGTCTAAAATGTTCTCTCTAGTTCTGACTACCGAACCCAGGACAGTCCTGGAAAGTCTGCGACAGTTGGGAAGCCTGTATTAATTTATCAATCACATCTTTTTCTCCATGCCAAAACCTCACCCATACCGTCCCCAATAAGTAAATTTTCTCTGAGATCTCCAGTTACTGGAATGCACAGATGTCAATCTTACCACCCGCAGGACACATCCAGCCCGCTGCACAATTTTATCAGCCCCTTGAGAGAAATAATTTTAGGCAAACATTTAAATTGCCCAGAGCTATAAATTATAAAAGGAAAAACCATAAATTCAGTAATATGACATTCCTCTGGAAAGAAAGACTGCCCATGTCAATTTTACATCTATCAGAACCTAAGCGAAAATTAAAGAAGTGTGATGTGAAAACTAAGGATGTTCATAGCTATAGTATCTTTTGTTTTGAGTTCAAATCACATTCAAGAATTTGGTGCAGAGAAGACATTAAGATTCCAATTTAGTTGCTCTGGACTACTGCTTTTAACAGGATTTTTCAGTGTGCTTGGGACCGAGTGGCTCACTTTTTTCATGTTCCTATATAATTTGTAATCGCACAAGCTAATTTCAATTCTCTTCAGTGCTTTGCGTGATGTGACCCAGCACGCAAATGGCAACCCTCAGGGAAACTTAAGCCTACTTGAGTGCTTAAGTAAAAACCAAAACAAGAAGAGGCTAAAACAGCTGCGGCTGCGGCCTCTGTGAACAACTAACTTTGGGGCCTCTATGAATAACCCACTCATTACTACTTCTCTTCAGTTCTTATACTCTGTTCTGTAGTTTTGGCCTCTTGTTTATACTGAACAAAGTCTGTTTAATTAAAACAAGAGGCTGAACAGCAGAAAGCTAACGCCTCTAAAAACAATTTACTCCAAACAAAAAAACAATCACTTTATGGAGATACCCCCTTTTTGAAACACGGAATCCGGAAGCTAATATTAATAATAATAATAATAATAATAATAATAATAATAATAATGATGGTATTTGTACAGCGCCTTCCCTTAAAAGCTTCAAGCTCAAGGCGCTTCACTGAAGAGTAAAATAATTCAAAGACATAAATGACATGAACAATTTGTAGAATTAGAAAATAAGTTCTGCTAAAGATTAAATGTCACAATCACTAATACTCATACATGATACAAATCAAACATGTTCTAAAACTTCATGTTCAGTAGAAATAGATTATTGGGGTGTGGGGAGAGCGGGGGAAACTACCCCGGAATTGTTTTGTCAGAGAGCAAGAAAAGCCTGCTTCAATGAATAGTTTCATCCGTTTTATTTCAGGGAAAAAAAAAAAAGGTTTAGTTTTCACTACTCAATGAAACTTTCTTCAGAGTGGCCCTCCAACTTCAGTATGATTTAAGTTCTGGCCTTCAGGCTGACTGAATTTAACACCCCTGTACAATACTGGATAGGTTCCACTGTAATTCATACAAGTGCCAACTACTTTACTTTATTTGTTTCAGCCCTATTTATATCCAAAGAGCCTATATAGTTTTTTCCCTTCAAATACGCCAATGAAATGTTTTAAATATCATATAGGAAGCTAAATGCAACATTGAACTTTATATTCAATAGGATTTTTCCAATTGTGACGTCACTTGCAAAAGTAGATGCAATATAGCAAATTCAAATGTAAACTTATGTACATTTTATGTGGCCTTTGATATTTCCTTCTGTTACATAAGAGTTGCTTTGTCTACATTTGAGCTTGCAATGCATGTATTTGAGCTTGCTCGAGATGCGGAAAACATCAGTCTTGGTTTGGTTACTAGTTTTACGTCCCCTCCAACACTGTAAGATCATTTAAGAGACGTCAGGGAAAAAATCCCAGCAGAAAAAAA
The DNA here is from genome assembly GCA_032273245.1 of Phyllaplysia taylori. NCBI lineage: Eukaryota > Metazoa > Mollusca > Gastropoda > Aplysiida > Aplysiidae > Phyllaplysia > Phyllaplysia taylori. The sequence continues at coordinate 4,645 of JAUKPP010247172.1, read as the reverse complement.
CCCCAGATCGTCCGCGACTGGGGATCAATCCAGGGTCTTCCCGCATGCAAGGCGAAGAGCCTAACCATTACACCACAGCGCCAGTCAACATCAGTCTGTATATTTGTGGGTTCAGTGTGATATTTAAACGTGCAATGTGTTTTTTCAAACCACGGATATGCACATTTGAGGTGGAAAAACTATAACACTGGAAGAGTGTCAGCTCTGGGCTGGGTTAGTAAGATACAAGAGAAAGAAAAATGTGCACGCAGGAAATTCGATTATTGAAGTCGAAGCGCGGCATGGTGCAGAACTTCTGCCAGAAGAGTGTAAACAATTAGAATCATGACATGTTTGATATGAATCGATATTTACTTGTATCACTATATTATTGCTAATTTCTGAGCTACCTATCTTGGCCGGAAATTTAGGAAGAAAAATTACCATAACTTTTGAACTAATGAAGATATCAAGATGAATTAAAGTGCAGAACGATCAGAAAGCCAAGAGCTTTCAAATGAAAGTATTTTGGATTAAATCAAAGAACTTTGAAATTTTCACGAAAGTGCCTAACTGGCAGTGATTTTCCGTTTGTGTAATTATTGTAAAATAAGTGCTGGCCTTTGTTCTCTAATTCTGTTGGTGGAGTTTTGTCCCTTGAATCGTAACAATGTGGGGCCAAACACCATTGGCGCCATGTTTAATGTTGACATTGAGGATGTTAAAGGAAGTAGGAAGTGATAGCAAAATTGAAATACCAGAGGGAGCACATAACATAACTTTAAATCATAAAGGGAGGTAAGTGTCGGGTCCCAGCTTAGTTCTCTCCAATATATCTCAGCAACTTACTCTTTTATCATCAAGTGGCAGTCCCCGCCATTAGCCAAATCTGCTACACAATCCTCGCAGCTTTTACTTTCATCCACTGGTGTCTCTTTGCCATCGCTATTGACGAAAACAACTTTGTATCGAGAAGAGGGACCCTGGAAACCTATCAGCTCTTCCTCCTTTATCTAAACAGCAGGAGAAAAAAGGAAACATAATTAAACATGTGTAATTTGAATAAAGTCAAAGTAAGAAATGTGGCCACAATATCACTAGCTATTGAGATAGAAATTACTTCACAGAACAGTATGTCAAAAAGTATTTTCTCTTACCAGGTTTGTTTTGAAGAAGTTTGAAGTTTGGATTGCTTTTAAGTGGATCTTTTGTTTTTCGGGGCGAGGGTGGGTGAAGAGAAATTCATCTGTTTAGCATGGTGAAAACAGAACTTTTAACGATAACAATTTAATCACTTTACCAGGTCTGGTCACTTAAGGCCAGTTACATAAATTTGATTTTTTATCTCCCTATATAGGTTTTGATACATATAATCATGTACACCTTACTAGCGCTTGGTTTGGTTTGGGTTCCAGTTTTACATCCCCTGCAACACTGTACAGTCATTTATGAGACGGGCTATTTCGACACTGCCTATTAGGGCCAACCCGGGCTGAGAGGGAAGAAATCCCAGCAGGTAAAACAAAACCCACAGATCGTTCCCGGCCGAAATCAGGTCCTCCTCATGATAGCCTAAGAGCCTAAACATTACACCACAGCGCTAGTTACTAGCCCTTTTCTAAATCCAATGAAGTACTTCTGTTATTAACTTTGAGACATTGCTTTTTGGGTTCCAGTTTTACAGCACTATCAACACTGTCAAGTCATTTCAGTCCCAGGAAGTAGACAAGGACAATTATTACATGTAGAAAGAAGGAGACCGAGCAGACCACACCATAGTGCCCTTATATGGCGACGTATATGGCGATTTAAAGTGTTTGAGCACGACTTCAACCATAACGGCTTGGCCACACAAGAGGCTGTCCTCGCAGTGTTTTGCAAAAAAAAAAGACAAAAATTGCAAACAAAATAGCAAAATTTGTGAGCAAAATGGGCAAAATTTGCACAAACTATGCAAATTTTTTGGCAAAAACAGCAAATTTTGCGAAATTTATGCAATTTTTAAAACAAAATTATGCAAAACTCAGAGGAAGTGGTGACCTCTTTTGCCAAAAGAAGCCGATAGCAACCTCTGTACATGTACAAGGGGCTACCCCCGATAGCAACCTCTGCACATGTACAAGGGGCTATCCCCTATAATAAGTCATAGTTATTAAAAACATAACCCCCAAAAATAGCGAAGTGCAAATAATCCACGAGGTCACTTCCTATTAATATTTTTTTTTAAAAACCATCGAAGTGCAATAAATAGTATCGTGTCCCCGGTCGATCACTCAGTGTCACCTTCGCATAAGATAATAGAATTAACATCATCGGAACAAAGAGGACTCCAAATAGCATCGAAATTTCACATATCCCAATTAAAATATATTTGGCTCAGCATTGGCACGGATCAAGGCGGATCAGGTCAACGGGACTAGTACAAATCCCCATTCGTTGCATGGGATAAATTAATTTTGTCTCGACAGTACTATAATAATGGAACCCGTATCCTTCTCTCTGTTGATCTTTCGGGTATACTTTTTGTAGACACTAAGCCTACTGCCACTGTTGAAGTTGAAACCAACGCTTGGGACTTCTCCCAATCCCCAAAAACGTCTGACCCAGGAGAGTAATTTTTCTGATTTTTCAGAAGCGCAACACATTTAAGCACTTGATCTGAAAGCCACTTTCATAATGAAAGTATGGAAAAGTTAAAAAAAAAAGGTTAAGAACAAACTTTTTCAAAAATAGAAAAAATAATAACATAAAAACCCTGGGGTTTTATATTGATTACGGCAGCAAAGCACACAGTTGAGATTGAGACAAATTTTTTTCGCCGTTAATGACGGAAATGCGTTCAGTAATAAAGTCTAGAGCCCGAACACAAAAAAACCCCAGTTTTTTTATTAGGTCTATATTAGATGAGAGAACTCTTGAGTGCGCCCATTTGGACCCATTTTCATCTTTTTAGTGCGTTAAAAGGATTTTTGATGTGCAAATGGCGCAAGAGGACGGGCTGGAGAAAACACTGCCCAACTGTGATCAAATAATAAACGTGTATACAATAAGTTAGCCTTTGCTTACATATTTCAAGCTTGCATCAAAACATTAAGCTAAAAATCTGAAATGACCCAAGACAGATACCTTTCCAATTGTTTTCCCCTCGATGAGAGTGACATCCTTGTGACTGTGATCGGGCAGCACGACCTTCATAGTCTGCTCCGAGAAGTCACATTCTGGAAAGAAAATCATGAGATTTTATATATGTAAATTTAAAATAGCTGCTAAACAAAAATGTCCACATTCAACAAATCACAATAGAATGTTTTTTAAATTATTTTTTTTAAGCCCCTTGTAACCCTGTATAGTAATTTTTTACGGTTGACTATTTCAACCGTAGCTTTATAATCTATGGCCAACCTGACTGAGTGTGAGAGTGCTCATGGGCAAAAACATACATCTTTTGGCTGCTCCTTTGTTTGTTTATTTCTTTTGGTTTAGTTACCAGTTTAACGTCCCCTGCAACACTGTAAGGTCATTTAAGAGACGGGCTACTTCAACCCTGCCTGTCAGGGCCAACCCAGGCTGAGAGGGAAAAATCCCAGCAGAAAAAAACCAGATTTTCCGCGATCGGGGATCGAACCAGGGTCTTCCGCATGCAAGGCGAAGAGCCTAACCATTGCACCACAGCGCCGGTGTTTGTTTATTTCTTTTGTTGAGATATTTTAAAAAAGTAATAATAGATTGCAATTATACAGCGCATATCCTTACTCGAAAGCAGGCTCTATGTGCTTTACAATCATTAATACCCTAGCTGACCAAGTCATTCAGAAACCTTCTCAACTTCCTGGGAAGCATAAGGTGCAGGCTGCCATTTTACATGCGCTAAAGCACTGAAATACGGACAAGATCGTTGGCAGATTTAAACACTTCTAACACTTTAAGGTGATTTCAGTGCCAGGAAGTAGATTATTAGGTCAATAGGAACACGTAATTTAATAATAATGATAATAATGGTTTTTGCATAGCGTCTTCCCTTAAAATTTCAAGTTCAAGGTGCTTCACAGAAGAGTGAAATAATTCATAGACTTAAATGACATGGACAATCGGAGAATAAGAATATAAGTTTTGCTAACGATTAAATGTCACAATCACTAAAACTCATACATGATGCAAATCAATCACGCACTAAATAATCATGTTCAGTACAATAGATAGAAGTAGAAGTAGATCACACAAGAACACCAGCAAACCACTCATAGAGAGAAGGGGAGAGAGCGAGAGAACATGTCACCAGTAAATGAATATGACCAAATTAACTTTCTCAACAGAGATCAGTTACAGTGGAACTTCCTGATAACGACCTCTCTGAAAAGCGACATTCTCTGGATAAGGACATCAGCCTCTGGTCCCGATTTTTTACTGTATAACATAATAACATTAGTAATAAAAGCGTCTAAATTGCGACATACATTCTAGTAAAACCACTGCATAACGACAACGAGGTTGCAACTGTTGACGTTTACTCCTCTGTTGGTAATTCAGCTGCAGTCATGCCGGTCCCAAGTCCGGATAAACTACAGAGGGAAATGGCATTATTTTAACATACTCGCGGGAGACAACCAGCACAACACATTGTTTCATTGACGGATTTACCACACCCCAATGTCCGCCATCTTGGAGA
>JAUKPP010247161.1:0-11045 GCA_032273245.1 Phyllaplysia taylori | reverse complement strand
AGACGGTCTGTGAGCATAGAAGCTGAGGGATATAGGCAAAACAAATATGAAACAGACGGTCTGTGAGCATAGAAGCTGAGGGATATAGACAAAACAAATATGAAATAGACGGTCTGTGAGCATAGAAGCTGAGGGATATAGGCAAAACAAATAGAAACTATCACATTTCAAAGATGAAAGAATTATCATATATATATCAATTAAATGTCGTCATCATCATCATCATCATCATCATTGACTTTCTCACCCTGGACCAGGGTATGGGCCACAAACAAACATTCTCCACTTTTCACTATCCTGGGCTAGCTTTTTAACATCATTCCATGACTTTCCACTTCTCTGTCAATTAAATGTACGACCTGTTAATTTTCACTACAAACATAACAGAAAGTGAATTAAACCAAGAAAAACAAATTGAAGTTGAAAGTTCAGGAGGTGGAAGTTCAAAACACATCAAACCCTAAAAATTCATTACTGCATCAAGAATAGAGAAACTCAGAATAGAATACTTTGCTGTCATCCAAACAATATTATGTAACATACATGCAGATGTAAAGAGTGTACAAAAACCACAGAAACCACAACACAGGTATTTTGACAAACATGTGTATAAATAACAGATCTAGGACTACTATCATGGCTATCGTTTCACATTGCAAAGTCCGTCAATCCTGCTCAAGACATAAATAAATTATCATTGACCAAACCAAATCAAATTGACAAACCTTCATTCCATTTCAAAGGATTTTTTATCACTTGTTGGCATATTACACTTTAACTTTTATACCAATTCACCTACTGCACTTTTAACAACCATTGACCTGTTGTACTTTTTACATTTGTGGACCTGTTCACACTTTTCATTTTTACACTCATTGACCTGTTTGCATTTTTACTTTTACCTCGTTGACCTGTTTGCATTTTTACTTTTACCTCGTTGACCTGTTTGCATTTTTACTTTTACACTCGTTGACCTGTTTGCATTTTTACTTTTACACTCGTTGACCTGTTTGCATTTTTACTTTTACACTCGTTGACCTGTTTGCATTTTTACTTTTACACTCGTTGACCTCTTTGCATTTTTACTTTTACTTTTACACTTGTTGACCTCTTTGCATTTTTACTTTTACACTTGTTGACCTGCTTACATTTTTATTTTTTTGTTGTCTGACCTCAGCCGTACATTAATAGCTGTAACTAGGGAATAAACTATCAGGAATTATTCAAATCCGAAGCAGTGTTTAGAAACGAATGTGCTTTCAGAGACACCAACTAGTCAGCTGAATATCTTTGATAGGGATGTTTGCTGCTTTTTCCCTTGCGGCCACACATGTTCATACAAAGCATAACAAAATCACAATCACAGTTCAACAAAAACAATAATTTGTTCGGTCTCAAATCCAAAGGTAAAAATTATGTTCAAGCTCATTGGACCATTTCCTATCCCTCTCCTATCCCTCTCCTAGGCTCTCATAGAAAAAGCTTTAAACAAAACTTACAAACAAAACAAACACTCATAGAAAAAGCCTTAAACAAAACTTACAAACAAAACAAAGATTCAAAGAAATGTTCTTAGAAAATAGAATAAAAAAGGCACTGAAATGATAATAATTTACAATCATAGACACAACTCAACATAGGATCATATCAACGAACCTGCATATTGCACAAAAGTGTTACCAATGAGATTAATCTGAGTAGAAAAAAAACAGCATCTGTGGGGTAATGGTTAGGCTCTACGACTATCAAGCGGAAGACCCCAGTTCGATCCCACATGCAGATGATCTTGTTTTTCTGCTCGGATTCGGCACTCTCTCTGTGGGTTGGCCCTGGCAGGCAGGGTCTTAGTAGTAGCCAGTCTGTTAAATGACCTGACAGTGTTGCAAGGGATGTATAAGTGGTAATCAAATCTAAACAAACCTGAGTAGAAACTAAAATACAAATGTCAATTCGCATCTGGTTTAAGTTTCTTAAATGGGTAACTGATATCCATCTCGGTTTGGTTTGATTTTTAGTTTTACATCCCTAGAAATAGCAACATTGTACTGTAAGGTCATTTAAGAGATGGACTACTTCTACCTTGCCTGTCAGCTTGGGAATTGAGCTTAGGTCTTCTGCATGAAAGGCAACGAGCCTAGTCAAGACACCACAGATGCTGGTTGAAATACATCTTGATAATTCAGCTTGATTCATAACAGTATATATGTCATTCAACCAGTCCAAATGAGTCATCAGTCGCATTTTGGCCATGTAGTTAGTAGTAGTAAGGAATGGGTTATTTATAGCAGCCCCAGCCTCAGCTGTTTTAGCCTTTTCTTGTTTTGATTTTTATTTAAGCACTCAATCAGGCTTAAGTTTCCCTGAGGCTTGCCATTTGCGTGCTGCGTTTTGGCCATGTAACTGTCAAGGTTATTAGTATCACCAGTAAACCTGTTTGTTTTTCGTTAAAATACAGTTATCTACGCCTAACATCCCACTGCTTTCTGTCCCCGTTCGCATAATTTCCCGCAGTTTTAAGAAAACAGAGAATTCTTACTATGTAAAATTACCTCTAAGGTTTCGTTTTGAAAAGACTAAGTTGCCATAGGTCCCCAATTTCATGAAATATCTTACTAATCGATTACACCACAGCGCCGGTGAGAAATGGTTATTCAAATTCCCCAGACCACACTCCCAAGCAAGAATGGAAAAGCTTGATCGTAGGACAACGTGTTTTAGCAGTTGATTTTTAGCAAATATTATTAATATCTGCCTCTGTCTTGTAAAACCACAAGGTGGACAAGTTTTTCCGTCACGGCCTATTTTAAATCAAATCATTCCAATCTGAAAAAACTTTCAGATATATTATATTGCATTAAAAAATAATTATTTCTGAGCACTCTAGTTCACTGTGATGTGAAGTGCTTTTTCTGAAAAAAACAAAACAAAAAAAAGTATTTTTTCTCCACTTTAGGATCCGCCACTTACAACTCATTTGGGAAGATCACAAGACATGACTCAATATTGGAAAAGGCAACAAAAGATATTGATAGATTATAATTAATTAAAAAAGACATGATTCAACATTGGAAAAAGCAACAAAAGATAATGATAAATAATAATTATTAAAAGATTATACAGCAGGCCAATCAATGATATGAATATCAGATTAAAGGTTTTAATTCTCCACGCTGGCTGAATAGATGAGAAATCTTCAAATAAAAAATAACAGACTCATAAGTGTGTGTTGTTCAGTAAAGCTTTGCAAGTGTCATAGGCTACTTATTCAGAACATGAAGAAGGCATATCACAATGTTTGATTCAAGTGAACACCCTCCGTTTGCTGGTTTGGTTTGGTTTGGTTACCAGTTTTACGCCCCCTGCAACACTGTAAGGTCATTTAAGAGACGGGCTACTTCGACCCAGCCTGTCAGGGCCAACCCAGACAGAGGGAAAAATCCCAGCAGTAAAAAAACCCAGATCGTCCACTACCAGAGATCGATCTAGGGTCTTCCAGCATGATAGTGATAGGCGAAGAGCCTAACCATTACACCACAGCGCCAGTAAATAGATGAGAAATCTTCAAATAAAAAATAACATTCAAAAGCGTGTGTTGTTCAGTAAAGCTTTGCAAGTATCATAAACGTTGAGAACATGAAGAAGGCATATCACAATGTTTGATGTCAAGGAAACACCCTTCCTTTACAGCTTACCCACACCTTCCCAGACATTAAAAAGAAGAAGCAAAAACCCCACAAACATACAAAAATAAAACCAAATCGAATAAAAAAAAAAAAGAAAAACATTATTAAATAAATTGTAAATAAATAGCCTACGTTAACCAATATATCATGGATGAGTTAATAAGACATTCAAAAGAAGAAAAAAAAACCCACGAACATACAAAAACCAAACCAAATCCAATTAAAAACAAAAGAGAAATATTATTAAGAAAATTGTAAATTAATAGTCTACATTAACCAACATTTCATGGATGAGTTAATAAGAAACAATTTCTAAAAAAAAAATACAAAAAGTCCATAGTGACATTTCCACCAACACCTTTGCCAACATAGGCTTGAGTTTGGTTTGGTTACCAGTTTTACATCCCCTGCAACACTGTAAGGTCATTTAAGAGACGGGCTACTTCGACCCAGCCTGTCAGGGCCAACCTGGGCTGAGAGGGAAAAAAATCCCAGCAGAAAAACCCCCCAGATCGTCCACGATCGGGGATCGAACTGGGGTCTTCCGCATGCAAGTTGAAGAGCCTAACCATTACACCACAGGGTATTAGGGTTGAGTGACCACTCACTCGGTGAGGACTTTTGAACTGAACTCACGACAGATTCCCCATCATTCACAACTCGACAGTAGGTGAGACAACAGCGCATAACTTAGTTTAGGTTTCTTGTGGAATATTGTGTGAGTGAGCGCCACTTGCTACAAATAGGCCTACTAAAAAATATTAATAGATAAATAGCCAAAGACATAATGAAATGCATAAGACAAAAAAAAATAGATTTTTTTTAAAAACAACATAATATGCATTAACAAATAACATTCATTAGCAATTTATGTGACAAGAACAAAACAGTTGGGATCAAATGACCCCTTAACCCTGAGCATCTTCAAAGCTTTCAGCACAGACCATTGACATCTATGAATAGACCATTTACTCCAATACCACATTCATAATCCATGGATGGCGCCATAAAAGGAAAAACTAGGCCTACATGAAAAATATACTGTAGACCAATGAAGGGGTGGGTGTGTTAAAGCAGATGCACCTAAGTGGCGGCACAATGACAAGTTTTATTGAGTGCGGAGATAGATCGCCATAACTAGGTTACCAGTATTACGTCCCCTGCAACATTGTAAGGTCATTTCAGAGACAGGATACTTCGGGCCTGCCTGTCAGGGCCAACCCGGGCTGAGAAGGAAAAAAAAAATGGCAACATGACACCAGTGAGGCAGGCTCCTTAATGCTCATTACCTCATTCTGTTTGTCCAACTCTACATCCGGCAGTTTAAACATGGGCTGGCCCACCACTAAAATGAAACACAGTTGCTCGAAATTTATCACTTAAGAAGGCCATACAATCATTTTCTTTTGTTGGCAAGCCACATCCTCATGTTCACTCAAACCAGCGGATAACCTGACGGAATTTTCAAAAGCCAGCATTTGCCGAGGAGCTTTCACCCATGCATCTTTGTAATGACTGAATACAAATACCAATAACAAAATTAAAATATTTTGCATGGCTTAACAAGTCCTGTCAGTTCATGCATAGAAGTCTATGAGGCTTAAACCAAGAGGTAACACTTTTTTTTTATAGCAAGTCTTACCCAAGAAAACTTATCCACCAAAAGAACATTTTACTGAGAACTATTTGCTTGTTTTGGGGTTGATTTTTTTTCATACTCTTAAGTCACGTGTAATACTATAAGGTCATTTAAAGAAACAGGCTACTATGACCCTGCCTGTCAGGGCCAACTCAGGCTGAGAGGGATGAATCCCTCCCAGCAGAAAGACAAAGACGTTTGTTCAAGTATGGGATTGAACTCGAGTTTTCAGTGTGATAGGTGAAGAGCCTCAACATTATAGGCCCACCACAGACGCCAGATAACACTTTTTGTTAGCACGCCACTCACAAAAACTTTGACATCCACCAAAGGAACATTCTACAGACAACTGGCTACATCAATGTACAAAAATATTATTTTCCTTAGATTCCTAAATCCGCAGCAAATGAACATAAGCCGTTATCTCGCTCGACTCAGTCATGGCCTCTACTCTCCATTCTTTCTATCTCGGTCACACTGCCATCTCCTCCCTTGTCCTCCACACACACATACACACACACACATCCACACACATACACACAAAGCAAAAATACGTCTTGAAGCATTCTGAGATGATCAGGACCAGATGTCCAAACGATCTCAGGTTATCAGCTGAGAGTAGTCTTTTGTAAGTTGTCTGATGAAAGTTGCTGATAAAAATCGTCTGCTGAAAATCTGACATCTCTAGTCTTCCATCTGCTGTCTCTTGTTTGTTTCTACTTTGCTTTCACGCCTCTTGTAACACGATAAGGTCACACAGATGAGGCAGAAGCTCTATTTCCCAGTCCATCTGTGTTGCGTCTATCGAGAACTTCTGTTTGATCGACTGGCTGCAAGCAGCCCAGTGTTCTCATTGGCAATCAGCTGGGCTGGATGATGGAAAGAAAAAGAAAAAAGAAATAATAAATGTACAGTCAAACCTGTCTAAGACGACCACTAAATGTCAAGAAAAAAGTGGTCGTTTTAGCGAGGTGGTCGTCTTAGAGAGGGACATTATATAGCAAAAATGCATTTTGAGAGCCTATCAAAAGTGGTCGTTTGTGCAGGTGGTCGTCTTAGAGAGGGGTATTATATAGCAAAAATGCATTTTGAGAGCCTATCAAAAGTGGTCGTTTGTGCAGGTGGTCGTCTTAGAGAGGGACATTATAGAGCAAAAATGCATTTTGAGAGTCTAACAAAAACCGTCGTTTGTGCAGGTGGTCGTCTTGTACAGGTGTTCGCTTGAGCAGGTTTAACTGTATCATAAAATGCTAGTTAGTCACAAGAGGCAAAGTGGTTACAGTGTGAAACAGTCTATTCCTTAATCAAATTAATGTAACTATAACTGAAAAAGTATGTTGAAAATAAACAAAAGACTATTTGTGCCCAAGGCAAATTATGATTGGTGAAGACTGAGGGGTGTTTCTCTGTATCACTAGTATCAGCTCTTGATCTTTTAGTGTTTTTTTTACAAAATACATTACTTGATATTGAAACATTGTAGAAAGAAAGATAGTTTTTTGTACCGGTACTATAAACTTTGCAGTGGTAAAAAAGCATGGTTTGTACACTGTGCACACTGGAATGAGGGCAAAAGTGAGCGCGAGAGAGAGACAGAGAAAAAGACAAACCCAAGAGAAAAAAAAAGAAGAGAGACAGAGAGAGAGAGGAGAGAGACACAGTGAGAGAAAGAATCAAATGCATCTCTTAATATTTCTTCACATTTCACTTTTCTTCGTTTCAAGAGTACAAGTTTATCATTAAGAATATGTTACACTGTGTTTTGAGGTTATTGTGCGTCATTATTTTCTCTACGTGTTTCTTTACCTCTATCACTACCCTGTTTGAATCAAATTGGATCCCTCACAACACCATCTCCATTGGAGAGCCACTCATCTCCTTATCCATATTAACATGTTCACAATAGTGGAATTCATTGAAAAGTTTGCAAATCATGAAGGAAAGTTTTGATACTGGGTGAACAAAGTTTATAGAGAATGTCAGTGGGAGTGGCCCCCAACAGAGAGTTTTGGTTACCAGTTTTACGTCCCCTGCAACACTGTAAGGTCATTTAAGAGACGAGCTACTTCGACCCTGCCTGTCAGGGCCAACCCGGACTGAAAGGGAAAAAATCCCAGCAGAAAAAAACCCAGATTGTCCGCAACCGGGGATCGATCCAGAGTCTTCCCGCACGACAGGCGAAGAGCCTAACCATTACACCACAGCGCCGGTCTTTGGAAAGGCTGGGGCTGCTATTCTAAAGAATCGGGTGGGGGGAGTAACTATGGAAACCCTCCAGATAACCAAAACACACTACGAGGATTTCAACCAGTATTGCATGGTCTGAATACAATAACATTAACAAATGTGTGGCCATGGATGCCTGAGAAACTCCCCAAGCTTACAATATAAATGGTATGGGGAAAGGCGGGAGGGAGGGAAAGGAGGAGGAAATGATTCAATCATGTAGGCTATATTACGCTTTGGGTTCTGGTGCAAAAAAACATTATGTCCAACAGTAAGAAAAGCCAGATGACTCGCTTTGCTCCATTGGTTTGGTTATGGCTTAACATCCCTTGCAACACTGTAAGGTTATTTAAGGGAGGGCGACAACGACTCTGCGTTTCACGGCCAACCCGAGCAGAGAGGGACCTTGTCCCAGCAGAGAAACGGAGATATGCTCGATGAAACAAACTGCCCCACGTGAGCCTCAAACTCACATCCTCTGCCTAATAGGCGAAGCGCCTAACCATTACACCACAGACGCCGGTTGTAAGCATCTGATTTTATGGTTTTAGAAAACATATTATAGGCCTATGTCTTGTGATCTGTCAAAATGAGTTGTAAGTCGCAAGTTCTTTAAAGTCACCTTGGGTGCTCAGAAGTCATTTTTCTTTTATTGAAGCGTCTGAAAGCTTTTTCCGATCTGGATGATTTGACTATAGCTACTCGCATGGAAATCGGTCATCTTGTGTCCTGAAGTTTACACATGGTTGCTAAAGAACTGTCAAGAATGCATTGTGCAATTATAAAGTATTTTTTTCCTCTTTCCTCTTCTGGCTTACCGGATCTGTGGTTAAATGGTTAGGCTCTTTGCCTGGCATGCCAAAGACTCCGCTTCGATCCCCGATCGCGGACGATCTGGGGGGGGGGGTTGCTGGGATTTTCCCCTCTCAGCCCGGGATGGCCCTGACAGGCAGGGTCGAAGTAGCCCGTCTCTTAAATGACCTTACAGTGTTGCAGAGGATGTAAAATTGATAACTAAACCAAACCAAACCAAGTGGTTGGGCAAATCTAAACAGCCCATACCTCAGCGACTAACCAAGTGAACAGAATAATTTTTTCCATTGTTTGAAAGGGGGACAAACAGACAATTGCCTGACACCAATAAGTCTACCTAGTGGTTAGGCTGCCGGAATCATAACCGGAAGGTTGCGGGTTTGAATCCCAGATTGTCCCTAATGTTGTGTCCTTGGGAAAGGCATTTTACACTAATTTTCCTCACTTCACCCAGGTGTAAATGGGTACCCGGCTATAGACAGTGAATGATCTTGTCTTTTTGTTAATGCTTTAGCGCCTGCAAAATGGCAGCTTGCACTGTATGCCTCCCAGAAAGTTGAGAAGGTTTCTGAGTGACTTCGTCTGTTGGGGCAATAATCATAAAGTGCATAGCGCGGATATGCGCTATATAAATGCAGTCATTATTATTATTATTATTACATGGGCAACATACAACTAATTTACTAAGGACTCATTTGGACTGGTTGCAGGACATATATAAAGTATGTGCACCACTGGCGAAGAAAGAATGAGGCAATGCAAAAAGTCAGCCCAAGATGATACATCATAGCCTAAACATGCGAAGTAAAGAAAAAAGTGGAGCATAATTTGAATTTGAAAATGCATTTATGCTCAGCATGACTTCTTAAATACCTGGCGAAAATAAGCATACCCACAGGCACGGAAAAGCTGAGAAAGATTTGATAAATGAAATATATGGGAGGTAGCAGGGGAAGAAAATTGAAAAAACATATATCGATACCATGATGCGATACCGGTATTTATGACAAAAAGGAAATACAGGAAGCTTTCTAAAAAAAAAAAACATTACGTCTTCTCATTTATGTAATACTGAAAAGAGCTAAGAGAGATAGCCTACAATAAGCAGTCCGCAAGGCATAATATAATAAAGACGATGCAGTATACAAGAGGCAGCAAAGCTAAGTGTAGGCTTCTGTGCGGCAAAAGAAAATACCCAATTTCAAAGGAAAAATTAAAAGTATAGGCACAGCTCAACGAAAAATTAAATCCTGAGCATTAGCATCACAAAACCTGAAATTCAAAGGAATTAAGAAGACATTTCGGGAGATCTTGGTAGGCTACATAGAAAAAACCTCAAATCCAGAAGATTCCAATGGATAAAGAATTTTCCCTCAAATCTCAGCGTTGAACAAATCATTAGATATAAACCTACTGTGCACAAGAAAAACGAAAAGTTCTAGACTGTTCAAATTAATTACAGTACAAGGAAATAGAATTATTCAATGTATCATTGATTGGATGTAGGCTAATTCATGAGAAGAAACCTATCACACCACACAGAAATTTATTAATTGAAACCAGTCACTGAGCTTGTGTGCATTTGCACATATCGTTGGTTGTTTTGCATAAGGGTGAATTTTACCATGACTATAGTAGGATATTAGCCTCTTTGCTACACAATCAGCGATATATATGTAGCCCAAGTCATGCTATGGAAAGCCTACCAGTTTGCTTTAAATTGGTTTTTAGGAATATTTTTGTTACACAGACTGACATGTTAGTAAAGGCATGTATGGGCCTAGGATATTCTCCTGTAATAATTGATTGTAAAGCGCATAGAGCCTGCTTTCAAGCGGGGATATGCGCTATATAAATGCAGTCATTATTGTTATCATTATTATTATTATCTATATCAGGCAGGTATTTCCTTTTGCCAGTCACAATATGCCTAAGGAACAGGTAAAGAAAAAGAAAAAAAACAATACAATACGAAAAAAATAAAAAGGCAACCAAAAAAAAAATATATGAGGTTAGGGAGAAACACCTGCACCAAGTCTAGGGGTAATAGAGAATGTTCTCTTCTTACGCTCTATGAAACTTCCTCGCACTGCATAGAGTGATGTACAAAAGAGAAGATGAATGAAAAAAACAGCATACTTTTCAAAGAGGCTCAAATATCAAAGCTAAAAATAGCACACGAGGCCTCAAATATACCTCTTTACATATTAACAACATACATGTAGTTATTAATCAAACGGTGACAATAGAGTAGGAATGAGCTTGGGAATTAAAAAACATAGCTTGGAGCAAACATTTTGTGGTTGCTGAGTAAAATGGGGCGCTACCCCTTGCAGTGTCAATCAGCAACAACAAGATTTCATTTTGCTTTAATATATGAGAGAGAGAGTTTGGTTTGGTTTCTAGTTTTCTATCCCTTGAAACACAGAAAGGTCAGTTAAGAGACGGGCTGAGGATGAATACAGGCAGAAAAATGCAGATAGAGAGAGAGAGATTAACAGGGAATAAAAGAGTGAGACAGATGGAATGAGAGGTGCTTCTTTTTTGGTCACCAGTTTTACGGCCCCTGCAACACTGTAAGGTCATTTAAGAGACGGGCTACTTCGATTCGACCCTGCCTGTCAGGGCCAACCCGGGCTGAGAGGGAAAAAATCCCAGCAGAAAAAAACCCCAGATCGTCTGCG
>JAUKPP010247150.1:2343-13074 GCA_032273245.1 Phyllaplysia taylori | reverse complement strand
AATCAATATATATCTACATCTTGGCCTAGATGGCCTAATTGATTTAGGAAACAAAACTGCCTATTTATTAGAAAAAAATCTTCTTCAGATGACAAATCCATTTTCAGACACTAGCTTTCAAAGCCAACTGCACAATACTGTATGTACGATAATAGGCTGTAATATATAGACTGAAAGTACATACACTAGTTCCAGTGCCTAACGGCCTCGCGCATCAGCGTTCTCTGTGTGGGGTCAGGTAGACACTTTTCAAAGCTTAAGCGGCTGAGAGCGCAGCGGTTAGATCTAATGGCCTCGAGAGGATTTCTCTAGACCCTATGTGGTCGCCCTTACCTTCTTGTTGCAATTCTTCTGCGATTTCCTTCCACAACTTGTCTATTACACCTCTGTTGGGGTGGAGTTTGTGACGTTTGTCCCAAATGGGAGATCTAATGAACACTGACGTTATCAGCGCATCTGCGTCCATTTTTTTAAATCACTTGCTGCATCAAACTCTGTAGTCTTTTAAGTTGAAAACACTGCTTCGGTACAACCGAAAACTTGGTCTGGACAGCTTTGGACGGCCTTTCGGAAGAGTGTATGTAGCTCTAGTTTTGATTCCCCGGAAACGTCAGTGCCGCTCCGCGCCGACGCGTGCGCAATGACAGCTTAGCTTTGGGGACGCAACGGTTTTCATTCTAAAGAGGATTCTTTTAATTTCACTGCTCTGGAGAGTGCGCTCACGTGGGCGTAAGTGGACGGCATTCTCTGCGTGGCCCCAAAGGCTACAGGGCTTCGTGAAACTGATAAATTTTATTTTTGCTTCCAGTTGAGCATTGCAAGGATGGTTACAGGCAAAGCCCACTGATAACGTAAAAAGCAAACAAAAACAAAAACAAAAAAGCGTGCGTGCGTCGAAGCGCGCAAGAAAGCGAGCCACGTGACCATTGTTCATGTTTATAAATAAAGCAGTCTTACCAAGTCATGTGACTTTCCAAAATGGCTTCGACCTGTGTTGTAGCAGTTGCGTTCGTGCTGAGCTTCCTTGTTACAGGTAGGCCTGGACTAGTTTACGCGCAATTAAACATGTAGAACTCTACCCCATAAATTTGCCGTGATCTTTGACTCTGATAATTTCTAAGAGATCTAGACTATCTGGGGATAGTGTTTAGACCGGTATTATTACTCAGTTCCACTTCTACTCTCCACTTCACCAGCAGTCTCTCTACACTCTAGATTCTACTCTTCTTCTAGATCTAGATCTAGCTCTACTTCTACTACTACTACTAGATCTAGATCTAGTACCACTACTACAAGTTAGTAGTGCTGCTACTACTCTACTGCCTCTAGTCTAAACTCTAGCTAGAATAGAGTCCTAGAGTGGGATGCATATGAAGCTAGTCGTCAGTTTTTTCGACTAAATTAAATGTTCCATTCTTTCTACAATAGCGTAAATTCAACACATGAGTCATGAGTAATTAAAGTAATTTCCAGCTTAACTCACCACACCAGCACGTGATTTTGTGAGTTAGACCTACTGTGGAATATAACTACAGTGCTGCACGTGTTCCTCGAACACGCCGTAGTCGAATTCTCAGATCCCTCGAACAAACTGCTTTGTCCCGAATAGTTTCCTCTCTTTTCTTAACATTTTTTTCACACCAAGGTTGAACCAGTAAACGGATTCGTCGAACTATTTTCTGAAGCAATGTGAGAAATTTTTACCTTATTTTTAGTCTGAAAGCATTCCAGCTAGCTCACACCATGCTGACGTAAACCCACGCCTGCCGTTGTGGTCAGAACAGCGAACAAAGAGACTCTTGGCTCACAAAGGCCTGGCTAGGCCTATTAATTTAATAACCCACCCACGCTGTGCAGACGTCTACCTGCGAGGGCACATTACGTGTAGTCACGTGGGCGTTGATGGATTCATTCATTCATTAACACCCGTCTCAGTCTCTCAGACAGTCTAGTCTCAGTCAACGCATTGTGTGCATCGCAGCGAAGTGGCAGAGAAAAGAAAAGTTGTTTCACCTATCCTTTAGTACATTCACGTGTTCCCCAAAACATGGACTCCTCGAACTGTTTCTGTTGCACCAACATGTTCGACGGATGCGTGCAGCACTGTATAACTGAGATTATAGAGTGGAGCATTTAGTCGAGAAAACAACCGACTAGCTTCGTGCATCCACCAAGTCCAAGCTTAACTTAGCCTAAGGCACTACTACTACTACTACTCAACTTAGACTACACTTGAAGTAGAAACTCTAGATCATCTAGATCTGGTAGTAGTCTGATTCAAATTCAAAGACGTAGAAGAAGGAATCAAGTTTCACTTGTGACTTGTGATAAGGTTACATGGATGTTTACCAAGGATGGGATGAAATTCAAATGGAAGAGACTACCCATGCTCGAGTACTGACAAATCCACAGGCTTGCCATTCTCGAGTATGGCGACATCGATTGGCTAGTCCATAATAATCCAGTACGGCAACACCGACAGGCTAGCGGTACTTAATGATAATGATGGATTGACTGACAGAAGGCATAAAATAACAACCTGATCCTTTCTTTTTTAAAAATGTATGCCTCAGGGAGACAATTGTTTCGTTTGCGGGCTTCTTTTTTTGCGCATCGCTACAGATGTGGATCGTAGCTGACAAATTACCACTTTATTTTTCTGGGTAGGGTAATGCATCATTCCAGTGCACGGCACCATAATCGGACAATTATAGGGCTAAACCATTGAGAAATTTAATTTTTTACAAGTCTAGTCACTTTACACAAATGAGAAAAACAACAAACACCCCCTGACTAAAAGACGCAGCTGCTGAACGAAACTTTGTGTGAAAACCCAAAGTACTTATTAATTTTCCCCATGCCATCAACGTCCTCTGTAGCGTAACTGGTAGGGGCTAGGAATTGAAATCATTTCTGCCACCTCAGTGGTTCGATTCTCACCTTCGTCTCTTTTTTTTTTTTTAACCCTTCGGTTCTGTTGTTGTTGTTGTTGTTTTTTCTTTTGTTTGGTTGGTTTTGTTTTTTGTCGGGGGTTTTTTTTTGGTAAAATTTAATAGCTTTTAATGTGCTTTCATCAAGAGTTTTTTTTTTTCTATCGTATTTTTTAAAACAGACTTTGGGACACATTGATTGGCCTATGGTGAAAAGTGCAAGGAAGCCCACGGTAGACAGATAAACAGATAATAATAACAGGAAAGAAAGTCATTCGTGAACAGTTGAGGATGAAAGAAAAGTAAACAGAAAGAATCAAAGATAGTAACTAAGAGGTGAAGAAAAGGTGACACCCGTACGAAGACGGGTTCTCTACTTGTTTGTACATGAAATTATAGTTTGTTATATCTAGATCTAGAGTATATATTTGTATAAAATTGATTTTGAGACGAAACCATGCATGCATCTGAATAATTACTATTGTTGAGACCTGTGTACTTACTTATATTTTTCTTTAAACACTTCGGGTAGTGAAAGTTGAAAGATTCTAGAGCTAGGTATTTGATTGAAAAAACTTCCCTTGGGTCCACTGATAACCAAACCTAGTTTTTTATAGGTGCACTATGATTTTTTTTTTTTTGCGAAAAGAGGGAATAGAGAAAAAAAATTATTAATTTTTTTTTAAAGGGGGGGGGGGAGGGGGGTTTAAAAATCATGATCGGAAAGAGATTTGAACTGACAAGCTCGTGAGAGAAATTTGTTTAAAAAGGCAAAAAAGAACAAAAATCATGATCGAAACAAATAGCGCCCTACCCACTTGTGAATACAGTCGACTCCACGTAAGTCGACGTCGTTTTAGTAGATGTTTTTTCACAGAACCTCCCCCGTGCTTTATATTTTGTTATAGAATAGAGTCGCTTAAGTTATCATAAGGAGGAAAATCATAACCTGACAGTTGAATTCATCCTTAGAATATTGTGCAGGAGAGATGATACCTTTATCAGGAATGTTTCAACCATCAACACGGAAGTGTCTGTTGTGTCATCTGATTTCTGCCGATTTTTGTGAGAACTTGATCTCATCTGGCTCATTCCGTACGTTTAAATCATAGTGATGTTAATGGATTGCGTTTATATAGTGCACCTCCCCACTTGAAAGCAGGCTCTATGCACTTTACAATATATATTATTTATCTCGCCCAGCAGACCTAAGTCATTCAGAAACCTTCTCAACTTCCTGGGAAGCATGCAGTGCAAGCTTCCATTTTACAAGCGCTCAAACACTATTAAGATCTTACATACTTGTTTGTCAAGTTCAGTCAGCTCCTAACTCTGGGAAGGTTTTTCTCATTCATATTTTTCTGTCCTGGCTACAGGCGGCCATGCGGTCGACAGCCTGCGATTCTTTGTCATCGGTGACATGGGAGGTGTAGACTATGAGCCGTACACCACTTACTACGAGAGAAGCACCGCTGCTGAAATGGGCAAAATGGCAGACATGTACGGACCACAGTATATCTTTGAGCTCGGGGACAATTTCTACTATGATGGAGTCAAAAACTTGGAGGACATAAGATTTGATGTAAGTCAAGATAAGAATATCATAGATGTTGTTTTTAAAAAAAAAAATTATGTCCCTTGTAGCACAAAGGTAATTCAAGAGGCAGGTTACTTTGACTCTACCTGACAGGGCCAACCCGAGTTGAGAGAGACATAACGTCCAAGCAGAGACACAGAGATGTTCATCCAATGTGGGATTGAACTTGGGTCCCCCCGCGTGATAGGCTAAGAGCCAAATCATGCACCAGTCCCACAGTCCCAATGATGTGACATTTGGGTTAATTTGATGAATGTGTAGTGAGGTTTTGGCTCAGGCCCAGATGGTGTGGCCTTGTCTGTGTGTTGTGAGCACATATACATGGGCCTTTGTATCTTGTGAGTATGTGTGTAGTACTACAACACTTTGCACTTGCACTACATACTACATGTATCTGATTTCCAGAAATTTGAGACGGGTTTGAAGTGTTCATGGCTTGTCACAATATTCACACAGCCTGTACTTTACTTTCTTCATAATTTATTGAACTTAGCACTTTAAAAAATGGTGTAGTGGAAGAATAGATGAAGGCTCATTGCTTCCTACGTTTCATTAACAGCAGAACATTTAGTTGTATAACTGTCCTTTGTACCGTTGGCATTTTAAAAAATTGTATTCTAGTATTTGCATGTTTTCCAATTCCATGAGCATTTGAAGTAGGAATAGTGCTAGAGAGACAATGTTGTATTTTCCAGCGCACTTTTGAGTCTGTGTATACAGCCAAGTCGCTCCAAGTGCCCTGGTACCTGGTGGCGGGAAACCACGACCATAACGGGAATGTCTCAGCTCAAATCTTATACTCCAATGTCTCTGAGAGATGGTATGTGTATTCTCCTGCAATCTTTATCCTCTATGTTAATTTTATTTGTGTACTTTGAAGACCATGAAAAAATGAGACTTATAATTTGGGAAATAGCGGGCATATGTAGCATTATAAGGACTGACTACAATGCAAAGTATACACTTTTCCATACGAATGTTTTCACAAGTGGATAGTAAAAAATTCATAACAGGAATTCAAAATTCAAATCTTCTCTTTTTCTAATTTTCATTAATCTCTAGACTTAGCAAGTGAGATGCTCAGACGAAAGAAAACCAAATGATATAAACTGATGTGATAAAGTTGAGATGGATGGTAGGCAACCAATGCATGTATTGTTCTTTGTAGTCATACTGCTCATGCCAGATGAAAATGGAATATAGAGAGATCTTTTAACATCTTACCATGATTCATGTGTACAGCCTGTGAGAATCAAGTAAACCTTGTCGTGAAATTGAATGTATAGTGGACTAATATTGCGTGTGTGTGTGTGTGTGTGTGTGCAAATTAATTCATTCGAGGAAAAAGGAGATACCAATAGTGAGGAAATGGAGTGTGTTGATATGTTGCAGTCCTTCAGTACAATACTAGAAAAAATGCATTGTATCTCTTGTTTATTTTGCATACTCCTTTAAACGTTTCCTTTTTTCAATAATAAAAATGTGTAGTTTACTAGTTGTTGTTTGATATGTTTTTTCTTGCCAACAACTCAATGTGCAAAAAGTTATCGCATTATCATGGTCATACTCCTTGAGATTTTAATGTATTTCCCATACTATTCTACTGCCCTGCAGGAACTTTCCATCCTACTACTACTACCGTGAGTTCCCTGTCGACTCCAAGGGACACAAAGTTGGCATTGTTATGATAGACACGATCATGCTATGTGGGATCACCCACAACCACAACAATGAGCAGCCAGCGGGCCCAGAGTACCAACATGTGGCCGATGCGCAGTGGCAGTTTATCACCCAGATGCTGGCGGAGAGCAAGTGAGTGCCAAGTAGATCATTCAGACGATTCCTGATACTATACTTGTTTGGTTTGGTTATCAGTTTTACGTCCCTTGCAACAAGAAGGTAATTTAAGAGGCTGGGGACTTTGACCTCGGCTGACAGGGATGAATCCCAGCAGAAAGACGCAGATATTCGTTCGCACATGGGATCAAACTGAGGTCTACCATATGATAGGCAAAGAGTCTGACCATTACACCACAGATGCAAATCATTACACTGGCTTTAGTGACCTGGCATAGAGGAAAGGTTTGATGATTTTGTGCAGGGTAAGTGAACTTTGTTTGGCCTGCAAGTTGCTGGTAATCATCTCCACGATCCTGTTTTTCTCTTCTTGCAGGGCTGACTATCTCTTCACCGCCGGTCACTACCCGGTTTTCTCGGTAGCCGAGCACGGCCCAACGAAATGTCTAGTGGATCGCCTGCAGCCCATGCTGGAGAAATACTCGGTCAATGGTCATCTGTCTGGACATGACCACAATTTGCAGGTCAGTTTTTGCACACCAGCATCTATGCACTGAGCTCTTGGTAGGGAGGGGTCATCTTTCTGGCCTGCTCATAGCGATCACTTTTGAGAAGATTGCAACAAAAATGTCATGTTTAAACTCCAAACTCCCCCAGTCCGGAGAGGTCTTAAGACTGCCTTGCACTTTTGCTATATAAAGGGGCCAATTTGAAGGCTCTTCACTCCCGGGATACAGAGCTAGACTGCCATGGCTCTGTAAGTTGTAAAGACTACTGAAGGATGCATAACCCATATAAGTCCCTGATGGACAACAACTCCAAACCCAATCTGACAATCCCCACCAGGCTTCTGTGAGTCCCCAACAATTCACTGTATAGGATGCTACATTAATAAACGCATGCATTATCTGTGTTCTTAATGACATGTTGCTAACCTCAATGTGTCGATGCCAGGGGAGGTAGTCGCAAATTAGCAAATTCCAGATTTTGAGGATCAATTTGTTTGATAGGGAATCGAATCCAATGACACTCGGGCCCAAATTGGATGTATGATTTACACATGAAGGCACTGACTTCGGTTAAATTCTGTGCAACAAAGCGTCAAACCTCATTGCTTCAACAGAATAGAGAAATCTTATTCTACTTTCAACTTGGGGCAACAATGCCACAAGGGCTTTAGTTCCAAAAGTACGCTGCTATTTTAGAGTAACATTGCCGTCCCAGGAATATGCTTCAATGAGCAAATTTGGAGACAAACGTTTTTATTCAGCTAAAACGAGTTGATTTATCAACTGATGCCTGTAATAGAAAAATTCAACCACTTTTACAGTATTTCTATTCTTTTTAACAAAGTTTTCACTGTTTCATTTAGTATTCTTATTCCAGGGAAAAGTTCAACAGCATTTGCTTAGTCTTTATCAGCCCATGCCAGAAGGCAAAACACACCCAACAAAACTTACAAAATGCAGGAAAACATAGCCTTGTTAATATTTCTATGTCAAGAGATACGGAAGCCCAGTATACTGAGAATTGTTTTGGTGTTTTTTAACCAGCATAACACATTTGGAAACCACCTTTTCCGTCTAAAGAGGAAAGCGATGTTTACCAATTTATTGCACATTCTGGAAAATCGTTCATTTTTAGAAAATAGGGTGGCTTTTAGAATTTCGCATATCATTGGCGCTCGATCATCAAAATCTTAAAAATTTTCAGGAACCTTTTCCGCCTGGACACACTAACAATATGTGAAGTTTCATTAAAATCCGTTGAATATTAAGCGTAATATGGCAAAAACTAAGGAACCTAATTTTTTTTGCTCACCCTGTACTATCAGTCACAGGGTTACCAACCCTTACATTTCATCATGGATCTCACGAATTTCACAACAATCTCCCACACTCACGAAAAACAAATTTTTGGTTTTTTTTTTTTTTTTTTACTAGATCTAGGTTAGTTGTGCCAGCGCTGGTAAGATGAAGTCCTTGATAAACGTTTTATTGGCTTGGGATCGTGGGGGGGTCATTGTTAAGACTCTGGAAAGGGTGTTTTAATGGGAAATTGTAGGAAATAAGCTGAATTGCTGGGCATTGATTTTGTGCAGTTGGTCATTGCAATACTCTTTTTTAATTATTTTGAATTTGGAACGAACAGAAGATAATGGAGCAAGGAAATAAATTGTTTCTCTGTGCAACAAATCATATCTCACTAAAAATGAGTAGAATCTTACTGGAAAATGTGTGACATCTCACTAAAATTTCCTTTTGAGGGTCGGCAAGGTATTCTACAAATCAGCGTGATCCTATAACCTGAAAATCTCTGTTCTTGTCCCTCATCAGCATCTCCAAATCAAGTCACCACAAGGCAGCAACATGGACTACTTTGTGTCCGGCATGGCAAACTTCATTGACCCGAGCAGGGCCCACTACAGCGCCGTGCCGCCCAGCTCACTCAAGTTCCACAACGCAGACTTCATCACAAAGGGAGGCTTCCTGTATGCAGAGACTACAGCTCAGAATATGACCATGACCTTTATCAGTGCTGAAGGTAAACAACTGTATAAATCAGTTGTGAACCCACGGAAAATCTAAGTCGACAGCAGTGGTCGGCATTGTTGTGAAGCCTTACTTGGCAGTTCCGAAGGTAATCGTCTGCATCAAAACAACGAAAACAATTCCTGTGTTTATGTGCCTGTTTTGTTATTGAAATATTTGTTGACACAATAGTGTCAGAGATTTTTGTTGACACAATAGTGTCAGAGATTTTTGTTGACACAATAGTGTCAGAATTTTTTTTATCCCTTTAATTATAATGTGAACTTTACATTAGCGCAATATTGATGTGTCATGTTCTTCACTAAATTTTGTGACTTGCAATATATACTTTTACCACACAACGGACAGGGTGTTTTTCTTTCCTTATACACTTCAGTGGATTATTGCATCAATTTGCTAAACTTTCTTTACCTTGACAAAATTAGTGTTGTATGTGTATAAATCAAAATTTCTTTTTGAAATCCAGAAGTGCCATCAACAATCTGCTCTATTTTTCAGCAATTTCCGTCTATGTAACCTGTGATAGTTTATGGGTATTTTTCATCCATTCATGATTGTTTCATGACCATATAAGGTCATTCTGTTGTTGTGATTTGACTCTAAGGCTGTGAGGAGAAGGTGGGACACAGAGCATAATTAGACCACAATCTCGCCTGTGTTATCAGCTATCAATCATATCATCAATCATATCTAAATACTGGGCTAGTAGAATCCAAAGTTTCCTCGCAGTCAGATAGCAAGCAGCAGTGTGATATATCAGTGAAAAGAATCACTGTTTGTTATCAGCTGTTGTCTTTGACCATATCAGAACAATGACGTTGTTGGTTCCCTATCTCTGTCCTTTTAATGATAATCGCTTTGCTCAACTACTGATAAGCTCCTGGGTCTATCAAAGCAGGGTTTTTTTTTACTGTTTTGTTTTTCAATAAACTCATTTTAGTTTCAGCTTGTACAGTATCAGTATTGAAAATTCACTGAGAAACTTTATGTCTCAGGCATGAACAATTTGCCTGGTCCAACGGTCTGAGTGTTGAAAAACTTGAGTCACTGTCATTCTACAGACTACTAGAGCGCAAGAGAAATCTCAGCCATTGATTTGAATCAACTGTGCAGTCTTGGGATTTTTTTTCTGAGTTGAAAATTTGTCAAACTCTGAAGACAGAAAACAAAAGGTCTCAGAATTTTCAGCGGTTTATTTTGTATTTTATACTTAGATCCATCTAGGGAAGTTTCTGGCCACAGATACTGTAACCCTACAGGGTTTTGCAAAGAGTTACAGCCCCTAGTTGTTCAATGACGCCGACAGAAGTGACCAACTGTTGGTGGGGCGGAGATTTAATAACTGTGAGCTTCACACTGTGTGTTGTGGGACCGCTCAGCTTGCCGTTGTAATCGTGGAAATAATACGGTAGCTGTTTGTGATATTACTATTACATATATTGTAGTGAAAGATCATGTCTACGCAATTCCCAAATGTTTACACTTTACACCCAACTTACCTGCACAGATCAAATTTGTGTTGAGATGTGTCTTGATTTGTTGGGTCCAACATACCTGCAATGAATACAAATGCCAGTCTCTAGAACTTTGTTTACATTTTTTGTTTTTTGTTAGGTATGTGCAGAAATAGTGAAGTAGTGTCAGTGACATTTGCTCAGCGAATGCAAGAGTTTGTCCTTTGTGTGGTCATGCTAACAAATGGAGTCTTACAAAACTTGTATATATATATAATCCCATAAAATGAATTTAAACACTTTTGAAAAGATGGAAGCACTAATGCCACATGGAACTGTCATACTCATGATACTTAGGCAAGGGGGGGGGGGGGGGGGGAATCAATCAGGCTTTTTATTTC